>PVJO010019546.1:0-34049 GCA_004026905.1 Hystrix cristata
CTTTATTACACCAGATTGTGCACTGTGAGCACTTTGCCATTCCATTACAAATCCTTAAAAATATGTTCCTTTCTCACAAAGTTTCATATTGTTAAATATACATAAGTACAAAACCTGCAGAAATAAATTAGTTTAAGGTGAATGCTCATAGTTACCCTCTGTCTCAGTGGCTAGCATCTTACCAGTCACCCTGGAAACGACACGACTGTCTTCCTTTTGCTGAAATTAACTGCTCTCGGGCTGGCGATTCAGCTCAGTGGCAGCGCACTGGCTGGAAGCGCAAGGTCCTGAGTTCCATCGCCAGGACGCACAGCCGCCCCACAAAGCAAAACAAAAAGAGTGAGACTCCATCTCAGGAAACATGAAAATAAAAAAGGGCTGGGGATGGTGCTCAGTGCTAAGGCCCTGGATTCAAACCCTAGTACCTAAATAAATTTAAAAAAAAAGAAAAGAAAAAAAGGAAAAAGAAAAAAAAAGATTGCTCTACTGATTTTAATTATTTCCCTTTTTTTTTTTTTTTTTTGTGGTGCCGGGGATCGAACTCAGGGCCTTGTGCTTGCAAGGCAAGCACTCTAATCACTGAGCTAAATCCCCAGCCCAATTATTTCCTTTTTTAAAAAATATTTTTGCCATCTAGTGTGCATCTCTAAACATTATCACTTACAACTGCCCGAGAAAGTAATTTGTAATAGACATTTATTTTTCTATCCATAAAGATATATAAACACATGCAAGAATATTTTATTGGATTATTTACATTCCTTTTTGGCAGTTTGTTTTTTTTAATCTTTTTTTTTTTTTTTTTCTGGGGATTGAACCTAGGAGCTCACACACGCTAGACAAGTGCTCAACCACCAAGTTACATCTCCAGACCTTTTTAAAGTTTACAGAATTTAAAAGGTCTCGCTCCTTTGCCCAAGCTGGCCTCAAACTTGTGATCTTCTGACCTCGTCCTCCCAAAGCTGGAATTACAGGCAGGTCCCATTGTGCTGGGTTTAAATTTTATCTTTTGAGTAGATGTCTGTCCATATAATACAAAATGTTAAAGGTTCAAACGGAAATGCGGTGGGAAACCTCCTGCTTTGCTCCCCATCTAGCTGGCCTGAGAAAGATATTTACATTTTTTCATTTTTAATGTCCTAAGTGAAATTCTTAAGTAGGTGCAAAAAATAGAATTCTTAGAACAGCCTTGCCAAAGTTGATTTTTCTTTATATGAAACTGATGTAATTTGTGGAGTAAGTTATATGGGTTCACTGTTGGACTACTTAAATGAGTAACTCTGAACAATTTTGTGAGCTGGATGTAAAATAATCCTAAAAGGAGGACTAGGATCAAACTCAATGTAAATATTGCTGCAATCTTTTACTTTGCTTTACTGTGGAGCGGGGAGGCATAAATTGTTTTGTCTTTTAGTACAGTGGAAAACTTAATCAATTTGTTATGCTTTACTCTAGCAGACCCATAAACAATGTCATAATGAGAATAGACGAATGACTAGAGAAACTACTTTCTAATCTGCCTGACCACGCTCAGGTACTCATTGTAGAAAGGTTGGAGAAGCAGGCTGTGAAATGCGTAGAGGTCTAGGAACTGGGGATGGCAAGCATGATCTCATCTCAAAGGTGGCTTTGGATGTTTCTTAGGTTCTTATGTTCCTGATCACGGAACAGGAGACTACGTGATTAGAGTGACTGTCATGATTGTATCATGCACAGAGAGTGGTAAATTTAGACGGCTGTCCCAGCAGACTTAGAGTAGAAATGAAGCATTTCTCTCCAGTCCGAATGAGGCCAGCAGGCTTGAGTAAACCACGTGCACATGTATCTCAAACCCACAGGTCGCCTGTCTCTGTCCTGCTGGTGTCCCTCCCTCAACTGAGGCGCCCGGCCTCCTGGGGGAGGAACGTGGGTGGTGCTGGAAGAAGAGATCTCTCGGCCCGGTGTGCCATGAATTCTCTCTGCACATCAGTACTAGCCGAAAACAGACCGGCACCACACGACAGCCCTGCCTGGAAGCTGTGTTAGGAGCAGTGGGGTGGTTGGAGAGAAATGTACTGCAGATTGGATAAGCAAGTGCTCCAGGGAAGGCGGGCTGGCTGGCTGCTGGCTTGGCTGGCTTTTTGGGGGCTCGACTGGAGGGAAATGGGAAGACTCTCTTGGTGGGCCCTCCTGGTACCGGCTCTCTCACCCTCTCTTCCTCACACTTTTGTTTTTCCACTGCAGCTTTTCCAGGATCACGCAAATTTGTGTCTCAGGCTGTGTTTTATGGGGAAACCAAGCACTCTGAAAAAACAATTCAATGAGATATTTGTGGGCAGATGAGGCTCCTAGACTTAATATGCATGCTCTAGGCAAGCAATGATACATGTCCAGAGGCAGCTCACACTGTTTTAATGACTGCTTTTATTGACTATTTATGTTGTTTACATTGATAGAACTTTGACTTGCTCCCTTATTGGAGAAAGAAAATGAAAAGAAGCGTGTCCAAATTACTTGTGATAACTTTCAAGTACACCACTTCTCTGAGCATGTCTCTGCCGAGTTAACCATTTATAAAATAACTGGGCCATCAGACACAGAAACCCGCCTGAGCAGGCTGGGTAAGAAAATTGTCTTAACAACAAAACGGGGAGAAAATACCTCATTCTTTTTGCCCTGAGAAAAATCAATATGTAATCAAAATTTTTATTTTTTTCTTAAAACTACCCTCAAATTTGAATTTGACTATTTCTCATACTGTCGGCTGTGTCAAACACCTAAGCAGAAAATATAAGGGCCTTTCAAAGTGTTTTTCCCACTCTGCTGCCTGACGAGTCTGAAGTTAAACAGCTGATAAGGGCCCTCTTTCCTTTGGCTTTTGGCATGTCTCCTTTTAAGGACTTTCAAGACACCCTGAGTCCTGCTGGAAATGAAACATGGCAAGACTTTTTTATCAGAGAGAGAGGGGGAAAGATAGTGACATCATTCTTTTGCCTGACTTCCTGTTTGCACAGAGTTTACATCCCTGAGGTGAGAAAATGAAGTTACTAGAAGCAGAAAGGGTCAAAGTATAGGATGAGGCGGGGATACGGGGTAGTAAAGAGAACCGAGAGGAGGAAGGAGGCCATGACGGTGGTGGCGGCTGGCCAGGTGCCGGCGTGACAGTGAAGACGTAGAATGTGTGACGAGCCACTTTCTCGTCACATCAGTCGACTGTGCCCCCCTCGGGAACAAGGAGAAACTCAGTTCATAGATTGATTACTGGGTGGAGCTTTTCTCCTCTCTGAACTCACAGTCTGAGTAAAGTCCACTTAGTCCTTTTGCACTTCAGCATCTCAAATCATCGAGCAATAACAGGGAGCTTCCTGGCTTTCAGGCTGGCCCTGAAGGATATTTTCTTGATTTGTGAATTGAAAATAGGTAAGACAGTTTATAAAAATGGTTCGGGGTGGTATATTGGCATCTACATTCCTGACTTCTCAGCACTCATTTCTTGTTGCTAACAACCCCACACTGGCTCCAAAGAAATTATAATTTAATTATTATCATGGTTATTGTTTTGGACCCAGCATGGTAGACTTGTAGTCAGAAGCCCTACACTTTTTTTTTGTTGTTGTTGAGGTTGAGTGCGTCATTGGTGCGACATCCACCGGCCACTCCCTGGGATTTAACTCTTGGATAGAGGATTACAGAGAGAAGAAATGGTAGGAATTCATCAATCCCAGGGGTGAGATCCTGGAGTTTTGCCACCATTCCTGTCATCTCCAAGTCCTGGACTACTGGGGATAGCTTGGATTGGCACTTTGTTTTTTGAGACAGGGTCTCGCTATGTAGCCCAGGCTGGCCTTGAACTCGCAGCAATCCTCCTGCCTCAGCCTCCCAAGTGCTGGGATTACAGGTGTGCAGCACCACACCTGGCCTGCTTGGCACATCTCAACATTTCATTCTACAATTTTCTTTCCAGATCACAAGAGCTGACGTCTTTCAGCGCGTTTCTTTTGCGTGAATTGAGAAGAGCTATTTCTGCTGTTTGCAGCTATAGAATTTTGACTCATTCAGAGGGTGTTCCTTACCAGCTATGTAGGTGAAAGGAAAATTGACTTAATACTTATTACATAAGCAATATGGAACCATAGTTAGGAGTCGTACATTAATTACTTAAGCAACACTTATTTTTAAAAGCTTGTAGAGAATATTTTACTGATGATACATACAATGATTTTATAAAAAGACAAGACACTCGAAGAAAAGTAAGGTATTATCGAACAAATAAACAGGAAATAAATTTTTGATAATGATTTTATGGAAAAATATGAAATAGATGTTGTAATAGATGTTTTAAAAATATCTGACATCAACTCATTTATTATTTGCCATCAGCAGATTAGAGCATATATCCTGTCTAACTGGGATTATTTCATACTTACTTGCTCCTCATTACTTAGGTAGCACAGAGATTCCTGTATTATTGTGAGGGATAAAATTCAAGACTAGTACCTGGGTGTGATGGTGCATGCCTGTAATCCCAGCACTCGGGAGGCTGAGGCAGGAGGATCACCATGATTCAAGGCCAGCCTGAATTACATAGGAAGACCCTGCCTTAAAAAATAAAACAAAAAATTAAGTGAACAAAGAAACTCAAGGCTATTGAACTTGATTTGACTCAAATCCTCCCAGAAGTGAGAATTATAGTGAGTTTAGTCGGGCAGGTTTGATAGAATCCAAACTTTGGGGTTATTTATCTTTCCCTTTTTGAAGGTTTAGCAACACTGATGATTTTTGTGTGGGAATAATCCTTAGTACATGATATTTAAGAAAAAAAATCCTTGATTGTTTATCCCATTCTATCTGTATCATTATCCTGAAGGATCATCAGGTATGATACTCCTTTGTCAACAGATTTAGCATATTACATCACTTTTCTTTTACATGCACTTTTAGCATGGAAAAGAAGGCTTATTTGTGTCCGTGTCTGAAGTTTATTGTCACAGGGATTATGTAAAACGGAGTAGACTGAGTCTTAGAATATTGGATGTTGTAACCGTCACTGCATGGAGTCTGAGGGATTCTCCTCAAAGAGGAGGTGAGGACCCCAACTCGGCCTGCACACAATGTAGGCTCTTTGTGGGTTTTTTGAGACAGGGTTTCACTACGTAGTTCAGGCTGGCCTTGAACTCACTATGTAGCCCATGGCGGTCCTCCTGCCTCAGCCTCCCGAGCACTGGGATCACTGGGGTGTGCCACCATGCCTGGCTCCCACAGGTTCTTGACTTGTCTCAGGAAGACATTTCAGGGATGTGTCAGTGAGAGGCATTGACATTAAGCAGAATTGAAGATGTCCACACTCGGGGAGAATAGAGTGCAAGCCCTCAAGAGACAGGCATGTTGGGTCTCCAGCTGGGAGTTTTTAACGTGGTCTTGAGGGTGTTCATGAGGTGGATGTTCTAGGGCGTCTATTCCCACCGTCTAGCAGGATATCCTGTGTTTGAAGTTTATCCGGGGCCATGGATGCCCAACATTAATGTGAAAGTTACTATGATTCAGATGCCTAAAGGAGAATTCCGTGTGTTACAGGCACTATGCAGAGCACAGACGGGTCACTAACTGAGCACACCAGCCAGCAGGGACTCACTCTGGTGTGGCAGGCACAATCGCAGACACAATGTGAGCACCAAGCAGATTTGCTTGACTTTTACACATACATATTTTTTAAAAAAATTCTTAAAAGAATACAGGATGTGGAAAACTATAAAAGATATATTTAACATGAATTTTTAAAAGCATATATTTTAGGTAAGGGCTAAAAAGAAAAAATAAATGAATACATTCTACATAAACTCAGGTATCAGATGAACTTTCCGGACACAGCTGCTGTCCTGCTTATTCCGTCTCTTCAGCTGCCCTGCGATCTTGCCAGTACTGCTCAATCCAAAAACCACGTTCCGCTGTTGGGAAAAGCTTCCAATAATGTTCCCTGATGAGTGCCTGATTTTTTCCGTTCCCTGCCACACCGACTTCTGTAAATCAGCAGTTACCTTGGGTGGCTCGGGGAGGAGATTCTGACGCTTTCGGCCGCTGGGTTTTGTTCATCTCAGCAACAAGTCTCGATTGAGTACTCACTGCTTGCCAGACACTGCCGGAAAAGACCGGAGACGGGACTGACCTGAGACACTGCGCTCAGAGAGCCTGTTCCCTAAACCCAGCTCAGGTGCAGCTGACAAGAGATAAAGGTGGGAGGGGTGATTTTAGTTAGCATTGCCAGATGGGGAAGGCTGTTGTGACTGGGTTTCCTGTATTTTTATTTATTTATTTAAATAAACAACAGCTTTATTGAAGTAAAATTTGCATACTGTACAATTTACAGATTTAAAGTGTACGGTTCAGCAGATTTTAGCACATTGACAGGGTTATACAGGCACGATCACAATCAAATTTAGAGAATTTTTGTTATCCCCAAACAAAACACTCTACCTACTAGCTATCTATCATCTCCTAATCTCTCCCTGTTAAATCTAGGCAAACACTGAACTATTCTCTACTTTCACGGATTCTCCTATTCTGGACTATTTTTTTTTTTTTAATTCAACATAGAACATGCTCATAGCAACAATGAAGGCCTTAACATCTCCAAAGAAATGGAAATCCTGGAAAGTGAGCTCTCACACCATAATGGAATGAAACTAGAAAACGACAGCAGAAACACACTTAGAATACAGTAACTTTTTTCTCTTTTTTCTTATTGTCTACATTTACATCATACTTTATTTATATACAGTATTAACATTTTCATAGAAAGGACACCATGCAAGGTTCGACCTTGTGTGTCTGACTGACTTCACATTATGGTTTCAAGGTGCACGACAGGGTTTCTCTTAGACTGCAGTCCACCCGACAAGAAGGAGCTAAAAGACGGAACCTGGACCTTTGTACGTCTCACCGGGCAAGAGAACTTCGTGGGGTCCTTGACACCAAGTCTCAGTCTTGGCTCTTCCGAATGAAGGAAGACAGCAACTTTAGAGAACTGCGACGAACAGCTCTTGGGATGCGGGATGGAAAGCTACCTATTTAAAGGCAGTCACCGACCTCAGAGTTGGCGCCATTGTGTCACTAACCGTGATTCCCGTTAATACAAAGGGTCTACCCAGGTCTGTCACCGTCAGTGTTACACCTGCCCTCCTTTTCTTTTTGCTTTCTTTCTTTTTCTTTTTGGTGCTGGGGATCGAATTCAGGGCCTTGCACTTGCTAGGCAAGCACTCTGACCACTGAGCTAAATCCCAGCCCTCAGGCCTCCTTTTCCAGCGTGCCTCCCAGCGCATGCTCTGCAGACCACCCGAGAGGAATCTGCAAAACCCAGCACTGCCGCTCACTTTACTTGATGTTTTCTGGTCCCAGTTTTCTCCCGGTGTTGGGCGATGCTGTCACTTTCCAACGTTCCGGGCAAGAATTTTTGCTGTCACCTTTGCGTCGTTATTTTCCTTTATGCTTAACATCCACGTGTGCGGTTCCCACTCTCCTTGGATCCTATATCCGAGGCAAGGACAGAGCTGTGTGAGGAGCTGCCACCTCCCGGCTCAGCGATGCTGGCTTGTTCTGTGTTTCACCCATCAGGCAGGGATGACAATGATATCTACTTAGAGGATGGTTGTTGAGGTGGTTGAAGAGTAAACAGCGTAATTCCTCCAAAGTGCTCTATGCAAATACTCTATAAGCGTTGCCCATTTTATAAGTCACTTCCTGAATCTACTCCTCCCTCCTCACCTATGACCTTCCCCAGCTGTAGCTGCTCCCATGTGCCATCCCTGCTGCACAGCCCTGTGCTGCCCGACTTACTAACTCCTTCCTGCGTCCACCTCACAATACTCATGAGGCCCTTCCGATGTAAGTGTCGTTGTACCAGCTGCTGCGGCCAAATTGCAAAATGGAAAACGTACTAACTGTCTTAAACAAGGTCAGAATGTGGCTGAGGACGGGATTCATTCACATGCACAATGCTAGAGAGCAACATGTGTTAGGTGGCCATATGAATTAAAAATTTTTCATATATTTTGAAAATTTTTATTAGGGCATGTTGGCAGTACATAATGATGACATTCCTTATGGGGAGTTGGAAAATGCACATAACGCATCTTAATTCCTCTTACTTCCTCTTCTGTCCCTCTTGGTCCCCTTCCCGTTCACAAAAGATCTAACTCCCTCTTTTCCGTTATCTATCTTTTACTTTTCTCCTTAAATTATTATACTTTGGGTTTCTCATGTAAGAGAAACCATGAGTCACCAGGCTTACCTGTCAGCAGCCCACTCACTAGCGTGTGTGTACACCTTCCTGTTGACCATGTTTTCAGGTGCACACGGCATTTAGTCGGGGTCCCTCGATTCTCCTACCGGCCTCCTCGCCAGCGCCTCTGAGAAGGGAAGTCTGTGCACCGCGGAAGGTTACTGTGCAGGCCTACACATGGCAGAGTATCGCTCCGCCACTTGCCAGAATCTCTCTCTGCCACTTGCCAAGCGTGAAATGTTGGGGAAGCTGCTCGGCTTCTCTGAGCCTCATTTTCTAATGGGGATGAAACAGTGTTTTGGGGGGACTAATGTGGGATTTAATGGTGTGATCCATGTAAACCTGTAATAAAAAACTTGGTGTTTATAAGTGCTCAATAAACAAAGCTATCACCATAATTGTCTTAGAGCTCATCATTTGTGAAAATCTATAATCTACACGATGTCTCAAGAGCACCCAATGTATGGTATATAAATATTTCCTGAAAGGAGATATTAACGTTTATAAATATAGGAATCATTAACACCTGGTTACTGGTACCTGGCGCCCTCTCAGTATGGATCTCGTTTCAGGGCACCGTTCTTTCATACTTGCTACTTCATTTAGGGGATCATCGGGTATTTGCTACTGAACCCCAAATGGAATAAAAACAAAACTTTCAAAATCCATAGAATGAGAAAGGTGATAGAGTTAAAGTTTCCGCTTCAGTTTTTTTCTTATGACACATTTTTTTCTTTAGAAGTAGAGCAGGGTGATTTTAAAATTTTCAAACGTCATTTCTCTTTAGAAATTGTATCACAGGCTTTCATTTGTGGATGGGGTGCCAGTTCTCAAAGACTTTCAAATGTGGATCTGTAATTAAAGTCAGAAATCTGAACGAGAGTCAGAGAGACATATCCTCGGTGTGTTCCACTTTTTCTCTTCACTTCTTTTGGCCCTTTTGCTCCTCGGGGCACCGTACACGCATGATGCCCCCTCTACGTATTTTACATCGAGCGAGGCTCTGGCTCAAAATAATACTGGATTTGACCCCCAGTACTGGGGTGCGCTGGGGTGGGGGAGAGAAACCTTTCCTTTTCAAGCAGGCATTGCTTTCCTCAGTAAGAAAGACCTAGAGCCACAATGGCTGTGTCCCCGGGATGTCCTAAATGTTTTGACACCCAGATTAAATGTCACAAGTGAGATGATTAGACTGAAAACTTGGCGCACCCCGCAGAAATGCCAACCCGAAACTCTCAGAGTTGAAATCTAAGGAATGTGTCTCCATCCAAACTCAAGAGTTGGAGAAGGGAAAGAAGTTGGGCTTTGCAGCTGAGCAACCAAATCAGACTTCTGTTTGCATCTCGTTAAACGTGAGGAAGAAATTTGTGCTCATTGCTTCCCACACCTTTATATTTCCTTGACTTCCCAGTAGTTTTGTAATGAAAGTGCTTTTCATTTTATTTTAAGCCCACGGAGAAATCTCGGACCTCACTTTCCTAATAGCATGCAGACATTTAGGGAAAAGTAATGTGATGACAGACTGTACCATTTTCTCATCAGGCCCGGCCGGGCTGTGGAATGGGTTTGAAGAGAGCAAAGCGGGGCCCTGAGACACGGGAGAAACGCTAGAGCGCACCAACAGCCTGCGTGTCTCTAAACACCACCAGGAGCAGAAGAGTCTGTAGACTGCGAAGTTCAAAGCCAAATCAGCTTTCGGGCCAACATAATGCTCCTTTCTTGGCTTTATGAGACAGACTCCTGAAGGGTCTATAACCTCGAACATCTTTAAAAGTGCAATCATTTCTCAGAAGTACTCAGCCTTGTGGTGGGACTTTCAAGTTGTATTTAGACACAAAACTCCAGCCGGGGCACCTGTGTGTTAACTGAGCTTTATATAGACATGTATTTACTTGGCAACCATTGATGCCCCTCCCGTGGGGACACGCTGTTCTCTGCTTGGAAAAGGTTTGCTGCCTTAAATGTCAGGCTAGGCCTGTCACCCTTTCTACCCCTGCAGGGCTGCTAAATCACCAGCCTTACAAACAAAGTCGTCCAGAAAGGAGTGTCTTTTTCCACGCCAGCCCTGTTAGAACTGTCTGCCTCGCTGCCTAGATCGCTAGTATCTTTAAACATGTAACAACAGTTAAACACACAGTTGTCGGGAGATGCGAAGTCACTGTATAATTACTGCTGTTTTCAAAGGAGTTAGCATGCAGTTACCATGAACAACATGTTCTAATCTGTGGAAACAATGCAATTAAATTGTCCCAGGATAATAAATTAAAGGTAGCATAAGCTCGTATAACAGCTGACGGAAGGAGGGGCCGGCTGCAAGCACATTTATTATTGGGATCCCTTTGAACTCATTGGCATCTACGCGCAGTGCGAAGTTGCGCACAGGCCCACATTTGGGAAACAGACTTCAGGAAGCGAGAACGTACTTGGTTGGGGGAAAGAAGGTGAGGTACAATGTAAAGGGAGGAAAATGGAGTGAAAATACTCCAGACCACACTCAGAGTTGGAGTAGAATGTCCACCTTATTGGGTCTATTTCTCTAGAGAACTCTGATGAATATACCTGTTGACATACGACAGAATCCCTGTATGTGGTTGGTAGAAGTTCTCAGTAACCAGAAGGAAGAATTTTCTTACCTTTTATCTTTTGCTTGCTTGATAATCATAAAATAAGCCTGTACACCTTATTTCAACATTTGCCAGCAGCCTCTCCAAGAGGTGGTGCATTCGCCCGTGTGGGTAAGCAGTGTGCACCCTTGTTGAGGGACTGGTCCTCTCTCTGAGCAGCTCTGCTCTTGCCATTGACGCTCGAGCTTACGGATGCCCAGAGTGAGCAGGTGGGAAGGAGACGCTGTCTCCGTCTTGGTGGGGGGGCGGGGGGGACAGAGGCCTGCACTCTCTGGCCTTTGTGAGCCACGGTCCTCAGGAAGCCGTGCAAAGACTTCAGACCACATATTTTAATTGTAATTGAACCCACTGCACATGTCTGAGTATCCTCTTCTTCTGTAAATTCAAAAAGTGTTTTCCCCAAAGCAAGATGTGGAATGATGTCACACGGAACTAACAATGATTCAGGGAAGAGTAGTGACTCAGCATTTACCACCTGGGGAAACTCTTAACGTTTTGGTGACCATCTTTTCCTATGCCTCTCTATGCACCACCTAGATAAACATGTAATTTTACATATTTACATGCTTTCTTTTGAATTCCCTTTTTTGGAGAAATTTTGACTGGTTAAATTGCACATGATACAGTTATAAGAAATAGTACAGAGAACGTTTGTGCCCTTTGTCCAAATCCTCATAATGCCATCAAACAGGACTAAGAAACAGGACTTCAAAGGAAATGGCATTTTCTTAATGATTTTTGTTTTTGTTTTTGTTTTTGTTTTGTTTTTTGGTGCTGGGGATTGAACTCAGGGCCTTGTGCTTGCGAGGCAAGCAGTGTAACCACTGAACTAAAACCCCAGCCTATTCTCAATGATTTTTATATTTGAAAAATTAAATATAAACTTAATTAGCTTTGAATTAAAGAAAAGTCATATTTGGGTTATCTATATCTATATCATTTATCTATCTGATTTCTAGCAGTACCTTAAATTGTATAAATATGACAATCTTCGTCTTAAGTGGAATGTATTTTTTGAATATATTACATGAAAAGTAAACTTTGTAGAATAAGAACATTCAATTATGTTAGTTAAAATGTACTATGAATTTTTTATGATTCATTTTCTATTCCTGAAACAATTATATTTTAAAAATAGCAATTACGATAGTATATTAACATAACAATGACACATTTAAAATATTAATGTTGAGTAGCATATCATTATTAATGATCTTCAGCAAAAAAATTACATATAACTCTATTCTTTCTGGTGTTTGTCATACTTACTTGCCGTCTTGTCAATTCACAACTGGGAGACAGAATTTCTTTCCAAGCTTTCTGTTATCAGTATAAATATCAACATTATCTGGTACGTTCAAAGTTTTGTGAAGATTCAACACTGTTTATTCTTTCCCCAGTTACTTGCTTTGTGGGATGCAGACTATTCCAATTTTGCAAGATAACAGTGAAAACTCACAGCCTCTAATGACATATTTCTTGAGACATTATTGGAAAAAGAAAGCAAAAGGGCCGTACTGGTCAAAGAAAAAGAAAATGGATGATTTTCTTTTCTTTCTTTCTTTTTTTTTTTTTGGTTTTTGATGCATGGTCTCACCGTGTAGGTCGAGCTGGGCTTGAACTCACTGTGCAGCCCAGGCTAGCCTTGAATTCAGGGAAACCCTCCTGTCTCAGCCTCCTGAGTGCTGGGATCACAGGCGTACGCCACCACACCTGGTGGTTGAATTGCTCTTTCTGAGAAAAACTCAAAGGAAGGCTGGGCGAAGAGGTGTTGGCCATGAACCCCTGCTAATCAAGGTGAGGGGCTGAGAACCAAGGAGGACCCATGAAGGAGGCCACGGACCTGCCTCTGCCCCCAGGATCCAGCTTGTAGGCAACCACCCATGGCCCTTAGCCTAAGGGAAGGTGGCGCCTACCTCATGAAGCACTTAAATCAAACCAAATGACACATCCAGGGCGCCTCACACAATAGTAGGCAGCATTACACCGTGTGGTCAAGTGTCTGCGCTCGCAATACCAAACTCCCAGACCCTTTCCAGACCCGGGGCAGTGGGTCTCTGTGCAGGTTATTTGTGATTCTGAGTTTATCTTGTGAGAAAAGCAGCTGGATGTTATTAATATGAAAGCCTCCCTGATCCTGATGTGCAGTATTAGATGATTACACACTTTTAGGATTATAAAAATATTAGGAGTTTATAGAACTCATTATCTTCAAAACCATTAGATTAAAAGGAGAGTCCCTTGAGCCTCTACCTTCTCCAACACTGAGCTGCTGTGCGTGGGCTTGTGACAGCCTCAGGCAGAAGGAGTCAGCCAGCAGGGAACGTCACCGAAATAGGTTACATTATTTTATGGCACACGTTTATATTTTTTGTAATTATAAAACCTGTATCATCTTTGACTATGTTATTTATCATCTATCTTCCATCTATCTATCTATCTAACTCATGATTCTATGACTTGAGCCCAAATCTTTCACACTGAGCTACATGCCCAGCCCGTTTTATGTTTTAATTTTGAAACAGAGTCTCACTAAGTTACCCAAGCTGTACTCAAACTTGTAATCCTCCTGCCTCAGCCTCCTGGTAGCTGGGATTACAGACTTGCCGCCATGCCCAGCTTGCCTATGTAATATTTGCTTCTATTTATCTTCCATTCTTTTGATTAGGACCGTGTCTTTAATTTTGTGTACTGACATTGTGCTGGGTACTTAGTAGGCTATCCACGTCAGTATTCTTGCTGAGTAAGATAAGTGAGTGAATGCATGTGAGAGCTGACTAGACTCCTCAAGGCTACTTTCAGATGTGTTTCTTACTTTTTTTTTTTTTTTTTTTTGGTGCTGGGGATCGAACTCGGGTCCTTGTTCTTGTAAGGCAAGCACTTTAACCATTGAGCTAAATCCCCAGCCCTCAGATGTGTTTCTTGTTTACAGAAACACATCTGTTTACTTGCCTCGGTGACTACTGACCAATTGAAATCACCAGCTTCTCCCTGTCACCACCGATGCTAGAACTATATTTTGTTTGCTCACATCTCTGTGACCTTCTTTATCTCCCAGGGACCCACTACTGCTGCGGAGGGCCAGCGATGCTGAAGGCAGCCACTCAGCACGGTGGCACTTTTCAGCTGTGTGGCAGGCCCTGTGGACGTCCTGGGGCCCAGTCGGGCTGGCTGGACCTCGGGAGGTGGAGGGACGGCGGCCACGGCCAGGGCCAGCTCGTGATGGTGTGAGCCGGGACGGGCGATGTTTAGGAGCTGTCCCTCGCTGCTGGACACCGGGAGGGACGCCCTCCAGTGCAGCGCGCTGGTCTAGGCCCGGGCTGCAGCGAGGCTCCGGGCAGGGCAGGACTCCCGAAGGCTCATCCTGGTCCAACGGTCAGCGCGCTCACACACGGGCAGTTTTCAGCGATGTCTTTGTGTTTGTTGTGCAGGGGATTGAACCCAGGGCCTGCACACTGAGCTACATCCCCAAGTGGCATTTGGACGAGCCGTCCTGCCTCAGCCTCTCGGAGTGCTGGAATAACAAGAGTGAGCCACCCTGAACTTCTGCGCATTTAATTTAAGATGAGCGTGTGGTATGTGGATTAATTTTGACACATTAACATATAGAATAATATATCTTTGGCCATGTATTACTCATGATACATGAATTATCAAGTATTATGATACCTTTAAACTTTTTATGTAATTTAAAATGCGGTAAAGTTAGGGTGAGTGCCCTTGGAGTGGGCTCGAATTCAATACAACTGATATCCCTATCGATGAGGAAATTTGGACAGAGATGCACAGAGGGCAGATTGTGTGAGGACGCAGAGAAAAGCTGGCTGTCCGTGAGCTAGAGTTCAAGGCCTCAGCCGCAAGCGGAGACACTAGCCTTGGACTTGCAGCCTTCAGAGCTGTAAGAAAGTAAACACACCCACCTTCCTGAGGTGTAGTCACTTGGAACTGCCTATTCTGTTCCTTGCTGATGATTGCGCTCCTAATACAGATTCCTGTCTGTGCTGTTCGTCACCCTATTTTCAGTGCCAAGAACAGTGCCTGGCGTGTGGGAAATGGTCAACAAAACTTCGATGAAAGAATAAGTGGGGAATGAATTTTAGTTCAGATTCTATGCATCATTCCTCAAGAACTGGGGGAAAATCAGTTTCTGTTATCTGAGTTCCCAGTCTGTGGAATGTTTTTGCCCCAGCCCGCACAGAATGAACACTTGGTTTCTTTGGAGGGCCGCTTAGGCCATGTCTTGCGTATGATAGAATAACCTTACTTATGCCCTTTCTTTCCCTTTCTTTCTTCCTTCTTTCTTTCCTTCCTTCCTTCCTTCCTTCCTTTCTTTCTTTCTTTCTTTCTTTCTTTCTTTTCTTTTTTTTCTTTTTTGATGTTGGAGATTGAACTCCGGGCCTTGTGCTTACTAGGCAAGCACACTAACCACCAAGCTAAGTCTCCAGCCCACTTAGGCCCTTTCTACCAGTGTTCTCAGGCCCTTAGTGGGTTGTACTTTAGACAACAGACAAGATTTCTGTTTCATCTAGTCAAGAAACTGTTTGGCTAATAATGAAGATTCCCTAACCTTGGACAACAAGAATTCCAGATCATTTTAGTGAGTGCTTTGTCCTAAGGAACAAGTCCAGTATTAGGAAGTTCTGGTTTATTTATCAGAAAATATATATTTAGCTGCCTACGATGTGCCAGGGATTGTTTTACAATCTAGGTTTTAAAAAGTGGCAATTTGAGTCTCACGATGTTTACATCCGGACTGCAAATAGGTGTGTACGGAGTAGAAAACACACAAATACATAAGTAAATATAGACTACGTTAAGGGGAATAAGGAAGGCAAAGGGAAAAAGGAGGCAGAGATCGTATCTGGGGGCAAGAATAGGATGCCAAGTTTATAAAAGGTGGCTGGAAGTGCCCGTCTGAAGAGATGACCTTCACACAGAGGCTAAGTGAAGTGGTGGGTGTGGAGATGCGGACGTGTCAGCCCAGTTCCCTTCCAGGCGGGGCTTTCTGCTGTGGATGCTGGACTCTCCAGTGGCTAGAACCTCAGTGACTGTCCCTGCTGCAAAGAGCCCCTCTCACAGACAGCCCACCCTGCAGGCAGACCCCACCGGGGCGACTGAGGAGTGCGTAAGCCCAGCGTGGGGCCTACCTGAGAGTCTGCTTCTAGGTCAGCGTCTGCCCGGCAGGCCAGCCGAGGCCCGTGACCTGCATCCTCCTCCCCTTCTGCAGCTGGAGGGTTCAAGGACGCCCTCTCATAAACATTTCACACACAAATGTCTGCTCAGGAGTCAGCTTTCTGGAGAACCCAGTTTGTGACAGGAAGGAAGCCGTGCGGATCTCCAAGGGAAGAGCATTTCCTCAGAGGAAACACTGAGTGCCAGCACCATCAGACCGGCGCTGCCGAAAGGGCACAGGGGACTTGGCCTGGGTGCTTTAGGTGAGCACCTCCGGGGACTGGCAAGGGGACTGTGCTTGTGGGAAGAAGGTAGGAGGCAGCATGAAAAGTGGCAGAGAACTGGAAGTAGCTTTGCTTTTTGAATGAAAGTGTAAGTTCAACAAGACTGAGAATTCTAGCACTCTGGAGCTTGCTTCTCGCTGGTGAACTGTTGCGCTGCTCCTCAAGCTGAGGGGTGGGTAGGAGCAGTTTCCAGACCGGATCTTGTCTCTCTGTCTTGTTGTTCTCCAAGCCACCTGTCCTCTCTCTCTATGTCTCTGTCTCTGTCTCTCTGTCTCTCTTCTCTGTCTCTGTCTCACTCTCAGCTTCAACCTTCTCACGCATTTTCATTTTTACATTCAAACCTCCCAGAGGGAAAGGAAACAGCTTCGCTCGGTGATGGCTCTATGAGGACTCCAGGGATTTTCCTAGTCACACAGATTATGGACCTTAATTGTAGAAACTAAGCCGTACCCCAGCAACCTCACCCCGCAACGCAACGAAATGCTGCATGCTGCCTTAAGCTCAAGGGAAGCTGGGTCTGGCATCCAATTTTCTTTACAGAGGGAAATAATTCTAAGATCAAGTTTTTCTTTAATTTTTAAATGATTTTTATTAGTACGTGCTTGGAGTACATAATGCTGACATTTACTGTGGGGAGTGTGTACATCATGACACATTTTAATTCTTTCTTGTGTTTTCGGTCTCCCACCCCTCTCAGCCCTCCCTGCTTCCTCCTACCCCTCCAACTTTGGTTAGAAGGTATGTGTGAGGATCTGACACAGCCTAACTCTTGTGTGGCCGAAAAGCCCCCAGCCTGTCTGTTCTCATTTCCAAAGCATTTTTATTTTTCCTTTGGCTAGTGTTTATATCTAAGTGTCAGGTTCAGAACAATAGTTTTAGTTGAAGAATTTTTTTTTTTTTTGGTGCTAGGGATTGACCTCAGGACCTTGTGCTTGCTAGGTGAGCGCTCTAGCACTGAGCTAAATCCCGAGTCTCAGTTGAGAGAATCATTTGCCATTAAATAACTTTAACTTTCTTATCCAAGCACTTTCTCAGATACTGGGTGGAAACCGGCTACTTTAACATGATGAAAATGATTCCTTTGAGATGAAAGATTAATGCAGGGTCTACTTGAACTGCTATATCTTACAATACATAAATTACCATCACCAAGATTAAAGATGATAAAAGAAAAAGATTTCACAGATTATCAGAAATAAGCCATGTTGCTGGAGATTGTTTTAAAGACAGAGTGGGAGTCATGGCATTAGGGAAAAGGCCCCCACAAAGATGTGAGCTTGCTGGGACACAGTTTTGCTATGCTTTTTTCCTTTCCTGTATCCGCAATGACTAGAGTGGTCTGGCATAAAGTAGGTGCTCAACAAAAAATTGCTAATAAATGATGGACTACTCATGAAATAGAGGATCCAGGTTTTGTGAACTCGGCACAATCAACATGAGGATTTTAGACTAGGTACACTTCAGGATCCCATTTAGGGCTGACATTTTGTTACTAGGAAAAAAAAAAAAAGAAAGGAACCTTTACCATCATACCACCTCCCTCATTTTCTCTACATTATTAGACATATCCGTGTGCTCCACATCCATGCCCACCATCAATCAGAACTCAGAAAAACCGAATCTGTGCTAGGCAGTCACTGAATAATATGGCATAACAACTATGTACAGAGTTTTTACATTGTTTTTGGAGTTGTAAGTGCTCTAGAGATGACTTAAAGTACCTAAGGAGATGTGTGTAGGTTGTGTACTACAACTGCTCTGTTATTTTCTAGAAGAGCACCCAGAGATCATGGTATCTGTAGGAGGGGGGCCCTGGAAGAAAGCCTGACTGACTGCTGAAGCACACCTGGCTTTCTGTTGACGTAGAAACGGCTGAACAACTGATGGGTGCATACTGCTCGTCTTCCCAGCATCTACTGCCTCCTTTTCCCCGCCCAAGAGTTCTTAAATCTTCATCCCCGCTGAAGTGCTTTATTAAAAGCAGCATCACCAAGACTGAACCATGCATGATAAGCTAAATCAGTCCCCATAAGCCCACCCCCTCAGCACAGCGCTCAGCTGGTTGACATTCCTCAGCGTCTCTGTGCGGGCCACTGAGGCGAGAGGGGAGAATTGCTGCAGATTTTGGGGAAAGTTACTTCTCGGCTTTTTCTACAGTGCTACCAGAAGACATGTGCCTTCTTGTCTGCTCGGTTTTATGTGTGGCCGAGGCCTAGCACCATCCCACCTGGAGTGCTGGGATGAAGGCTGTCAGCCTCAGACTAAGCTCCTGGCACGGGACATAAAGCCCAGAGAGTAAAAATTAAGTTTTTGATAAAAATAAATGGACTCATGCATCAAACCACACCGGAAGCTCACGATACTTGTTGACTTCCTACTTCAAAAACCAACAAGCACCTTAATTGTTGACCCAAAATCATGTTTTGAGTTTCACAGTTTCCTTTGAGGAAAAAAGTTTAATTTCTTGACTATTTAGAGTAGAATGAATTTACGATCAGCTACAAGCTTGAAATGAGGCGTCCCTGGGGGTGGTGAAGCTATACTTGGAGCTTGGGACTATTTTTGGATCTCTGTTCCCCAGAGCTTACCTCTTATAACCCCACTAGTGCAGTGTAATGCAACCTATTTGCAGTCATGATGGAAATTTTGGATTTCCTTAGAATAAGAACAGGAAGGGGCCCACAGGAGTATTAAGAAGAATAATACATGAGCTGTTGTGCACTGATCTTAGTCACTGGAAAAGAAGCCTCGTACCCATGAGCACCCCTTCAACATGGGGCCATCCCTAGTCCCTGGAAACTGCTCATCTGCTTTCTGCCACTATGGGTTTCCCTACTACCTACTATAGATTTTAAATCTCTTTTTGGTTTTATCATTTACTAACCTTCTAAAATCCTCCCTCTGCTGTAGTCTTTTCAGTTTAATTAAATGACCACCTATTGAGCTGCGACTCTTCTAATTTAGGGGGGTGAGGATTGAATCCTCACAGTGAAAGACACATAAAACATCCTGCTCAGTTTTCTGTTTTTTCCTTTGATATAAATCTGATTCAGTGACACAGAATATTAAATAGGGAAAAGGAATATGAGAAACAGGAGGAGATGAGGGGGGAAGAGGAGGATGAAAAGAAGGAAGAGGAGGAGGAAGATGACAGTATCATATAGGAAGGACAATTTTTGAAGGTAAAACTAGAGAAAAAACAGCTACCTGATGATTCTAAAAAGAACTGTCCTTCCCCCAACAACAACGACCAAAAAATAAATAAATAAATAAAATGAAGAAACAGAACCAGGTCTTACATGATGCAAAAATATTTTTTAAGTTTCATAAACTAGGATGGGACCCTCAAAAGGTATATTTCAAAGAAACCCTCTATTTTCATGTCAAACCCCAATATTTTTCAATAAGGCATGTCATTTTGGGAATGGACTTTAAATGCTTTCTTAGCCACGAGAAAAGAAGGAACAAGAATTTCATCATTTTGGGAAAAACGAGAACATCTTTTTAGGCTTTGTGAAGTAGGAGAGATCAGAGACATCTTTTCACATGAGAACAAAAGAAGAATTTGATTATGAGCTTTTATTACATAGAGGTAATTTGAGATTAACTAGGAACAGACGACATAAAACCAAGTGTACTAGGACAACATGTAACGAAGGGAAGTCTAAGTCCTCTCTTTCCTGATTTTCAAGCTGAGAAAAGTTGTTTTGTATTATTTCCTCAAGGAAGATTAACTGACATGCTATATATTAAATTTTAACTCAAAAATAGAATTCCTATTACAAACTCTGGATAAGAAATATTGCTTTCAATGATTTTTTTTCAACTGCAAGAGTATGGTGGATGTTGGAAACAGTAAGTAAATAAGTAAAAAGAACTTACTTTTCGTGCCTCTTGGCTTGATGATTGGGACAGATCTCAGTTAAGAGTCATCAATTCAAAGTAAGGGAGCTATTTCCACATTTAGATGGAGCTAGTAACATAAGGAAGGTAGAAGAAACAATTATAGAGGATTTACAGAAGAATGACAGGGAGCTGTTTATGGTGGATTAAATATGGTCACAAATTCTTTGACTCTCTCTGCATAAGATGGATGCAGTCCAATTTCCCTTTCAATGAATCTGGGTGGGTATTAGTGATCTCCTTGACCACTAAAGTTCAGTGCCAGCGACACTGAGTGGCTGCGAAGCAAGGTCAGAAGAATCCTTGAAGCCTCTTTCTTGGTTTCTTGTAATGTTCGCTCTCCACTCTCTCTCGCGAGATCCTGGTTCATGGTGCCTGGTGACTGCACAGCGAGAACACCTGGTTGGGGGCAGATGTGCACCTACTTGGGTTGCCGGCCTCACCTGCACCTGGCGAAAAGCGGCACCCTGGCCAGGACCTTTGCTGTCCACTGCAGCTGAGCCTCCGAGTAGCTGTGGTTCCAGCTACTGTACAAGAGACTTCTAGGATTCCTAGCTGTGAGTTTACAAATACCTCACAGAGTAAGCAAAACAAAATGATGGTGCCGAGCTGGTAAATTTGGGGGTAGCTTGTTATGTCTCAGAATGGCCCTGATTTTGTCAGACTGCTTGAAACACTTTTGTTGTGCAGGGCTTTGTATGACGTGGTTGCTGGATTTGCAAGGCTGGGAAAACCTCGCCTGAAAACTTGCTGCAGACAAGTCGTGTAATTATGGGGTAGTACTTGAACATCGAGGTGAACGTCTAATGACTTTGTTGCTTGGTGAAGAATCTCCTTAAGCTTTTCTTTTATGTCATCATTAGAGCTAACAATAAAAATATTATATAATATGTCCCTCCTCTTCAATCTCTGCTTGATCTGAATGACGTTAGACCAAAGGAGCCAGAAATCCACCTGCTTAAACTTGGCTCCCGACCCCCATCCTTCCCCTCTTCCCGGGAGGGCTGCCTCTGATTGCAACACTTGCCGGACCTGCCCAGCTGTCAGCAGCCTGTGGCCCTGGCTGGTTCCTGGGCAGACAAATCGGAGTGTGACCTTCTCGCGTCAAAACTTGTGCGTGACTAATTCTGATCTGCTTAAGACACTTTCTGACTTCAGCCCTGTTGTTGTACTTCCCTACACCCCCACCCAGTCTCCTTCTTCTCTACCTCATCTTGTACATTCCTCCTCCTCTGCTTCCTCCTTCCCTTCATTTACCAGGCTTGGGATATTTATTTAACCGCCATCAGCCCAAATGCCAGAAATGTTTTCCTGACATATCAATCCACTCCTGGCCCCTGTCTGGAACACTGTATATCGAATGTGAAGTGTATTTCAGACATTATTTCCATAGTTCTGTATTGGCCTAGGACAAGAGACAAAATGTACCACCAACCTATCTTACATCTCCAATTGTAGATATGGCTCATTCTGTGCTTCACTACTGGATCACTGAGCTTTATCAAGCATCTCAGAGCACACACTTATGAGTTTTGAAACTACTGAGCAGAAAAATTCCATGTTGGTATGTTGTTTTTGGATGACAAGTGTACTGGGGTCATGGGGATGGTGTAGAGGGCGGTCGAGGATTATTTCTTTTTGTATGTCACTCACTGACAGCAGGACTTGCAAACTTAAAAACCAGTGTGAAAGGGGGAAATGAGGCAGAGGTTAGGGGTAGGGGACCATATGTATGGTAGTACCTGAGTACAGATATCCAGTTTTATATACACGTTTTGTGGCAGTTCTACTGTGTCTCCCTGTCTTGGTTACTTCCCTTGTGGTGATGACAAAATACCCAACACTGGCAACTCAAAGGAGGCTCCTGGTTGTGGAGGGTTCAGTCTGTAGTCCACTGGCTCCAAGGCAGGATGACATGGCAGAGGAAAAGCTGTTGACATCATGGTGGCCATGAAGCACAGAGTCGAGGGAGGAGCTGGGAAAGGAGATACAGCCCTTTGCGCCACACCCCTAGTGACCATCTCATCTTACCAGGCCCCACCTCTTAACAGCAAGTCAGCTGTAATGCTCCTATAATCCAGTCCCCCCCCAAAGATCCCACCTATGATTGCAGGAGGCTATAGGGAGACATCTAAAAAATAGAACATAACACCACTCAAGTACACTTTTTGATACTTAGTCCTTTTGGTTATAATTTTGATTTTATTTATTTACATTTTTTTTTTTCCTTTCAGACACTGTGGCTTTTATAGTAGTATGTCTTATAATGTGGTTTAAGTTGACTGGCTGTGACAGTGACACAATATGTGGGAATATTTTTTATTTCCACAAAGAAGTATGCACATCATGTTACCGGGTTATGGGCTGCTAGAGTCTCCTTCTGGAGGTGGTCTCTAGGTTCTTTCTGTCCTAAGCAAAGAATTGGTCAAGACAAGCACAAATGGTAGCAAAGTTTTATTAAAGGTAGAAAAAGAAACAGGCTTTGCAGAGCAAGTTTGAGCCAAGTAAAAGTAGGAAAACAAGTACACCCTAAAGTGCGAGGGTGGCCACCATGCAAGAGAGAACACAGAGGCAAAAACTCAGTGTGGACTGTCCTTTTTGTGTCACCCACTTTTCAGGCCGATGTCAGGTCTAGGCCATCCTATTGAAAACCTGCTCAAGTTCTGATGCGAGGTCCACATGTAGGGCTTTGGGAACTGTTCTGGGCATTGTCCTGGGATTTTTGTAATTAACAGGTGACACCCACTTCCCCAGTGAGCTTTTGCCACACCCTGAGACTTGGTTTGAACATCAGAGAGAAAACAGAAAGTGGTAGTTTCTGAGTTGGACTGGAAGACGCAGGCAGCATCTAAAGAGGACACTGCCACTTGGCTGTAGCTATGAGTCACGTGCAAATGTACGGACACTGGCTAAGTTTTGCCAGGTCTTATAACTTTCTATACAAAGTTGAATTTTGGGTAAGACTTCTGATTTGTAAATATCGGCAGACAAGTCAGTATATAAACAAATGTATGTCAAACAAAGCAGATTGTGGCAGTATTTGGATTGGGATATTTGCCCTTTGGGAATATGGAACGTAGAGGACCTAGCCTCACTGAAAGTTGGAGCATAATGAGATAGAAGTATAGTTTTATCTTTTTATACAATTATACTATAAATCATCATTAACAGCTGTGACTATTAATCCTAATATGTAACTTGATTGGATTAAGAAATGCCCAGTAGATTAGTACAGGACAATCCTGGGTGTTTCAAGGCAGGTCATGGAGGTGTGACTTGTAACTATGTCTGTCCCTGGCCCCTTTCCTCTCTGGCACTGTTCCCATGCTCTGCTTCCTGGTCACCATGAACTGAGCAGCTTTGTTATGCCATGCCCTTCCACCATGCTGTTCCTGCCTTGGAGCCAGCAAACCACAGACTGAATCCTCTGAAGCCATAATCCAAATAAATCTCTCCTTCAAGTTGTGTGTGTTAGGTAATTTGCCCCAGCAACAGGAAAGCTGACAGTAAATACTGAGCAGGTATAATTAAGGATAGGTTTCTCTCTCTTTCCCCCTTTCTTTCTTTCTTTCTTTCTTTCTTTCTTTCTTTCTTTCTTTCTTTCTTTCTTTCTTTCTTTCCTTTTCTTTCTCTTTCTTTCCTTTTCTTTCCTTCCTTCCTCTCTTTCTGCTTTTTTTGTGTTATGGGATTTGAACCCAGGGCTCTGCTCATAGTATGCAAGCTCTCTACCACTGAGCTTTACCCCAAACTCTAGAAAGACAATTTTCTAAAAAGAGAATGAGCTTCAAGAAGGGCATGGATGGGGCCAACCCACCATAACATATCAAGATAGAAAAAAAAATAGAATAAAGACTACCTGCACCCTAGTCTAGAAGACAGTGGAGAATCTACTCCGAGAGAACTTCTGCCAATGGCTATGCTATTTGCTTCACAGTGATAAGAAAATAAAAATTGATATAAATGTGTTGAAATCGACAACAGATAAGTATGTATGTATCCATAGGGTATATAGCAGGGGCAGGAGATTGGGGATGGTACAGCTCAGTTGCTGATCAGGACTGAATTTAAACAGGGGCTGGAACAGAATGGATCAGTAAGAGACCTTTCACTGAAGACGCCTCCATGGGCATTGCCGAGTTGGTTACAGATAGTGTGTCCAGCCACTTTCTTTCCTTAAAGATGGAAAGTTTGTGAACATCCCCCTGGCTGAACTAGGAGATCCCATCCTTTGCCACCTCCCGATTAGCAGAAATTGCCAAAACTTTTAAAGCAATCTGGCAGTGATCAGAGTTTTCCAGGAGGGATTAGGTGATGTCTCCCGAGTGGTGCGCTGTGGTACTGTGCAGGTTTTCCCTAGTATTGGAAAGGCCCAGGGATTCTGTAGATTGATTGGTCCTTGGAGCTCCCTGGGAAGTTCACAGTAAATTCTGTTGGTAAAGAAAGGTGGCTTTTGACTGTTTCACTTTTATGGCTTGTGTCTAGATGTCCCCCAAACCCTCATGTGCTCAGAGGGGAGCATTTTGGATGTAGCCTTTCCCGAGAATCCAACAAATCCTTGTTAATTTTGCAAGTTAGTCTTCATCAGAGCCAGGAGATACATGGGACAAACATACCTTGGTAAACCATAAAAAAGTCATGCCTTTAGAACTTTATACACGTATTTTTTTCAAGTTAAAATAAAAAATATGTATTTATGTATCTCCTGGAGAAGGTAAAGGAGACACAGTCTTAGTAATTTCTGCTGGAGATGTAGCCAATGGCAGAGCACTTGCTTAGTGTGTGTGAGGCCCTGGGTCCAACTCCCAGCACCGCGCAGTACCATACACTGTTTCTGGACTTTTGGTCCTTATTTGTGTCTTGAATGGTTCTGAGTCTCAGCATCTGCCTTGGCTTTTAGTAAGGACTGTTGAGAACTTTTCCTCCCCGATTTCCACTCTTCTCAGCCTCACGGCTGATAGATTTTCCCAAGACAGCAGTCTGTCTCATACAGAGAAAAATTGCTCTTCTGAAGACTGCACACCGGGCATCCACGTTCCTGACTTCAACGACAGCGTGAGATCATCTCGCTGGACTTTGGCATTTACACTGAAGTAATACAAGAGCAAACCAAACATCTGACAACAGCACTGATTTGAAGAGGGTTAATATAGCTTGCAGTATATGGTCCTGCTTGAAGATGTTTTTTAGAATTTTAAAAAGTAAAAACAGTATTGCTAATTTTTATAGACTAGCATTGTCCCCAAATTCACATTTTGAATCTCTAATCTCCAATGTGAATATATGTGGAGGTAAAGCCTTTAACAAGGCAATTAAGTCTAAAGGAGGTTATAAAGTTGGGGCCCCAAGTCCACAGTGCTGGGACCGTCAGTAGAAGAAAGACAAAATCAGGGCTGCAGGCACAGAGAAAAGGTCATGTGAGGACACGGGGAGAGAGACCTCCTGTAAGCCATCGCCAGAGAAACCAAACCCGGGCACTTAGATTTTGGATTCTTAGTCTCCAGAACTGTGACAAAATACGTTTCTGCTGTGCAAGTCATGCAGTTAGTGACATTTTGTTAGGGCTACCCCAGCACATCTAGGCACTGATTGTGTCCTGTTTTGGCTGTGACATTCTTGGAAACTCAGAACCAAATGCATAGTTTGCAATAACCATGTTGGTTCCTATAATTCCTGTATTTTTCATCTTTCTTTTGTGACTCAGAGGTTTTTTTTTTGATTTCAATTTTATTAGCTTATTATTTGTTTTTATTGTTTATTGCCTCAAAGCCTTTGTAGAAAAGAAGCAAGTACAAAGAAATAATAACACATGAATTCTTTATAGCTACAGGTTGTTTTCCTGCTTTAAAAGTGCACCTTCTCCATCTGCTGTGCTTTCACTTTGTAGAACCTTTAATGTTGGATTGCTCCACCCTCCGGCCTTAGCTTTCTCTCATGTTGGCTCAACCCCTGCATAATCTCAGCCAGTCTCAGCTCGGGAACATTCATATGGTTTAAAACTATGCATCCATCCATCCATCCATTCTTCCATCCACACACATATCTCAAACCTTTCTGCTTGAAATCCTCACACAAATATCCAGCCGTCGACGCGACATCTTCACTTGGATGTCAAATTGGCATCTCACATTCAGCACATCTGAAGCCAAGCCCAACCCCAATTTCTTCCCTGTCCTTCTTGTTTTTCTTAGTCTCGGTAACTGCTCTTTCGGTCTTCTTCACTTTAGTGATAATAACCAAATATGTCTGGTTGCTCAGGCCCCAAACCTAGAGCCATCCTCGTCTTTCCTCTTCTTCAGTTTAACCTGTTAGCAAGCGCCATTGACTTTTTGTTGCTGTTGCTATTTTTTGAGACTGGGTCAAAACAGAGTCTAGGCCAACCTTGAACTTGCTATGTAGCCAGGCTGTCCTCACCCTTGATACCCTTCTGCCGTAGCAGGGGAAGCTGCCCTCACCTCTCCTTTGGATTATTGCTTGCTAAGAGGTCTTTCTGCTTCTACGTTCTTGTCATCTCTTCGCCACAGCAGCTAGAGGATCCCATTAAAGTGTGCGTCAGACCAGGCTCCTCCCTGTTCCTACCCTGTGGGGCTGTCTGTGCCTCCCCCATTGGGAGGTGACCCTTAGGATGGTCTATAAGGCACAGTCAAATCTACGTAATTTACTCTCTGACTTAAGGACTTTCACTGACTCGCTTGTTTCCAAACAGAGTGGCCTGTTGTGTGTGATGTTTCTTCTGCCTGGGACAGAGTATTCTTTTCTCCATCATATCTGCAAGGCTCCTTTCATCTCTGAGTCTCATTATTTTATTCATCAAAATAACTTTATGATAAGGCCCTACTCTGTGGTGCGCTGGCACATGTTTAACATCTTGTTCTCTGAAATAGAAGTATTATGCTTCGGTATACTTTTTTTTAAAATTTTTGTGGCATGGAGATTGAACCCAGGGCCTTCACACTGAGCTACATCTCCGGTTTCTTTTGTTATTTTTTTATTTTGAGGCAGACTCTTGCTAAATCATTAAATTGCCCGGGTTGGTTCTGAACTTGTGATCCTTTTGCTTCACAGGGTGCTGGGTTATAGGCGTGCACCACAATGCCTGACGTTAGTGTACTTTATAATACAATCTGGTTTAATGTGAATCAAGTTACTGACAGTTTATTCATCACCTCTTTAAGTTTAGAGTAACTATCAATGAACAAGAAACTAAGACCTGATTCGTTGAAGTCACTGAATTTCCTGGCATGGCTGCTCCTGCTGCAGCCAATGTCAGGCCGCTGAAGCGTTTCTGAGGGCGCAGTGAGATTCGGTGCACAACAGCAGCATGCCGCTCCACAGCGATTTCACCAGGCAGACACAAGAGACTCAAGTAATCTCAAATGCACGGGTGATAGTGAACTACGATGATATAATTAGGAAGTGTTAATATTTATCAACTTTGCTTTTGTGGACTTGCTATAATTTGGGTCTAAAGGCTCTTGCGTTCATGGTGCGGTCCCTAGTCTGTGGCACCACCGGAAGGTGTGGGACCTCAGGGGTCGGGGTCTGGGGGAAAGAAGTGAGGTCACTGGGAGCCTGCCCTCCAAAGGGACACAGAGACGCAGCCTCTTCTCTCTCTTGGGTCCTTGCTGCCACCAGATGAGCAGCTTTGCTCCACCACCCTCTCCCTGCCACAGGTCTAGAGTGACCATAGACAGAAACCTGGAACCCACGTGCCAGAATGGCCCTGTCCTCCTCACAGATTGGTTGTCTCAGCATTTTGTCGCAGCCATGGAAGCTAACATAAAAACAAAGTCCATAGAATTTAATTTTTAATGATGACTTTGCATACTAACGGCCACTTCTTTGATCATTCGATATAAAGTAACTTCTAGTCACTCTTTATTGCATTTATCTACCTACGAGTTCCCCTTTAACATATAGAACATTATATACTTATATACACTTTTTCTAAGAGTCTTTAAACTAGAAGGGCTGGCCTCACTTATTTTGTTTGCCTCCAAATCGCCAGTACTTAATACCTGGCTCACACATATTTTAAGTGATAATTTATTGAAGGAATAAGTGGGTTTATTAATATTTTATTCAAAAGGGATATTAACCTGTTATGGAAAAGTCAAACAAATGGGAATTAGAATAATACTTCATGTAATGGGTACATGCAACAGTTACATGAAGTGGCTCATGGGAGTCTTGCAATTCCCCCATGAAGGAGGTATTACAATTACCATTTTACACATAAGAAAACTGGCTGCACAGCTTGTAAAGAACACAGCCAGGATTCACACTCTCATTTTTGGTTCCAGAAACATTTTTTAAAAGTCTAAACAATTTTTTAAATTTTTGAAATTAAAAAAAATGTACAAAAATAGACAGGATAGCACACCCTAAATATCCATCATAAAACTTCAATTATCATCTTTTGGCCAATTACTTCTCATCCCCACTCTTTTTTCCGATAGTCACGCTGGGCATGCTCGTGCACACACCTGTAATCGCAGGACTTTGGGAGGCTGAAACAGAAGGATGGAAAGTTTAGGCCCAGCTTGGGCAATTTAGCAACTTAATGAGACCCTGTCTCAAAATAAAACGTGTAAGAGATCTGGGGATGTAGCTTAGCGTGAAGGCCCTGGGTTCACACTCCAGTATTGAAAAAAAAAAAAGCCATAATTCACCACTAAAATAAAGACAAAGACACATTCCTTTCAGAAATTTGGTACTGTCTATTTTGGTCACTGTTGGTTGATTCATTACTTAATGTTTCGTCATTTGAAAAATAGATATACCCATCATTTACAGATGTCTCTGAGTACTAAATGAGACAATATACTCCCAACACTGTCAAACTACAAAGTAGTACATAAAGTTTGGGTTTTCACCTCCTATGTCATTACCCACTTTGTGCTATTGGCACAGTTAAAGGCTCTGTCCATCAAAGCGTGCTTTGGTTGGGTACATAGAAGAATGACCTGTTTGTCCTCAGCAGTGTGGCTTCCCAAATAACATCATGCCTCCTAAACATACCAGCATTCTTGCATACAGGGATGGCGAACCTCTTAGTGCTTTCAATGACACAAACAGCCCACCATGGCTACCGGTGCGCCACCACAGTTAAAGACACTAAGCAGCTCCAGGAATGTGTACAGCTTCGCAAGATGGTAAAGTCTAAAGGGAAAATAAATGAACTATTACTTTCAGTTATATTTTTATTTATTTTTGTCTTGATTTTTATTTCACTTATTTTTTATTAGTATGTTTGCAGTACATAATGATTACAATAATCATAAGGAGTTGGTACACATATATAACACATCTTAATTCTTTCTTTTTTTTTACCTCCTACTCCTCCACCCCATTCTTTCCAACTCCTGATCTCCTTCCCAATTGCTAAAGCTCTGTTTTCTTCATTTTTTTCTTCAACTCTTTTTTGTTTCCATCCCTTTCCCTCCCCCTTCCCTCACTCTTCCCTCCATCTCTTGTCCCCTCATCTATTTGAAAAAGATCTCCCTTTCTATTTATCTGTCTTCTGCTTTGCTCTTTTTAAAGTACTATTTTCAGTAATAAAGAGGAAATGTCTGTGGTGGTGCATGCCTGTTAGTCCAGCCCTCTGGGAGGTTGAGGCAAAAGAACTGTAAGTTCAAGCCCAGCCTGAGCAATTTAGTAACTAATCAAGATACTATCTCAAAATAAAAAATAAAAAGTTGGCTGGGGGTATAGCTCAAAGGCAAGACCCAGGCTCAAATTCCAGTAACGCATATACATAGACACACACACATACACACAAGTAGGAAATGTTGAACATTATATATATTTATAAAAATCTATCACAACTTGCTTCTCAAATAAGAATATGAGCATTTATCGATTTTTGTAACAATGTGTGAGGGTGTTTGTTTTGGTTTCGATCTGAAATGTCCCCCCAAAGTCTCACATGTCCAGAAGTGGGCTTTTGAAAAGTGACTGGACCATGTGGGCGCTATACTCATCAGTGAGAGCCGGGTGACCATGGACTGAATCCCTACATCTGTGAGCCCCCTTCAACTTCTCCTCTTTAAATTGCAGGTATTTTGAGCCGGCGATGAGAAAGCTGACTAATACAGAGTTAGAACACCATGTGATGACACGATCTTGCAACATAAACTGCCACAAATGGAAACAATCTTTTGAATAATAATGATATCAACACAGACATATAGTTCTTCATACGTGTGCAGCATTGTTCTAGATGCTTAACATGTATTAACTCATTTAATCCTCACAACTCTCTACAGTAGGCACAATTATTATGTGTTCCTGGAAGACTGGGAAATTTAGCATCTGTGCTCCTGCCACCACACTGTGTCTCCCACCAAAAGACAAAGAAACGATTACAGAAAATATTCTACAAACATCAAGCTGTTCAAGTGCTCACTTTACAATTCTTCATGAAAAAATATCCATGAAGCGAATGGTTTGGTTCTCCATTGTGTTTTCTCCTAAGACGCACCAAACATAAATCTACACCTAGTAACAAAAGAAATACATTTGTCTGCATTCTACCCTAGGTGATCCTGTCTACCACAATCTTGGACACACTGAGTTATGGTGTATACTACAGCAAAGCAGAAATAAATGGGTAAGATAACAAAATGCGATCTTATGGCAAATACATTGTAGAGTCAGTCTGTGAATGCTGCTCTGTTGTGGACATGTAGATGAAAAGTTTCAAATAAACCATTTAGGTAACGAGGCTTTGAAAACAACAAATCCCAGGATACACATCTTCTAGTGGGGAGTATTGTCATGGATCTTTCCAGTAGTTCCTAGCATTTCCTGATACAAGGAGTACACCCCAAGTAAAACACAATCCTGTTCACAAGTATTCCACAGTCCACCCAGCAAGGTGGGGCTGCGTGTGCTCCAGTGCACTGTGATGCTCAGATAGAGACATTCCCACAAGTCATAAATGTACAGAGTTCCTGCTCTGCAGACTGGGAATACCAGAGAAAGCTTATTTATGGCTTTCTGAAAAGATGGGGAAAGAGAGATTTAGATAGAGATAGAGATAGAGATAGAGATAGAGATAGAGATAGAGATAGAGAGGAGACAGAGGAGGAGGAGGAAGGAAAGGGGGAGGGAGGGGAGAGATCTGAAGATTTCAAGAGAAAGGAAAGGAAGAGCCTGATAGTTTTAGCCAATTGCATAGAGAAGAAAAATGAAATTAAAGTATTTCTCCTAATATGTGCAGAACTGTCTGCATGCTTAGCGTTTTTTTTTTTTTTTTTTTTGCCTCCACAGCACAAGCTCCCTTGACTACATCCTAACACATTTGCACAAAAGAATTGTAGTTGTCACAAGAACTGTGTCTACTCTGGGATTCAGACAGATCCGGGCCTGTCTTGTGGGAAAGCGGCCCTGGTTACCGGAGTCCTAGCACAGTACCATGGTCAGGATGCAGCGTGTTTAGAATACAAATTACTAGAAAGCAGAGACGTCACACTTCAAGACTTTGAGAGTCTGAAGATCAGATTTTTAAAATATAGTTGCTCATATATTGTTTTATTTATTTATCTGCCTATTTATACCCACAGAGTCCTTCTGGAAATCTAGATTTTAAAAGGCTCATATTTAATTTAATAATTACACATGCACTTTCCATTTTTCAAGAAATTTTACGAAAAATATAATGTTCACTTTTTTTTTCAGTATTGGGGATTGAACCTAGGGCCTTCATAGTGCGGTGTACCCCCACCCCTTCTTATTTTGAGACAGGTTCTCACTGAGTTGCCTGGGCTGGGGTTGAATTTTGGATCCTCCTGCCTCAGCTCCCCAAAGCGCTAGGATTACAGGCATGAACCATCACACCTGGCTTATTTTCACAAAATAATTGCTAACCTTGATTGTCAACTTGATTGGCACGAGAGACACTTAGGGGATTAGTAGAGCACTCTTCTGGGTATGTCTGGGTGTACCATCTGGGTGTGACTTCGAGGACTGTATCTAGTCTCTGGTCCCTTCCTCTGTTTTCTGGCTCTCTGCTTCTCAGCTACCATGAAGTGAATGGATTTGCTTTGCCATACTCTTCCACCAAGATGTGTCATGGACTGAACCCAGCCAACCATGGACTGAAACCTCTGAAACTGTAAGCCAAAATAAACATCACTTCCTTTAGGTTAACAGTCTTAGATATTTTGTCTAGGAAGGGGAGAGCTGACCAAGAAAATATTTATTATCATTTACCATCTCCCATGGAGGCACAAATGATATAAGTAATTTTATGCAAATCCTATGACACAAGTCTAATAAAAGTATTGTAATAATATTTCAGGAAAGTTAACAATAATCTTCTAAAAAAGTTATTAGTACTGTGAGATTGTTCCCAAAGATATTGATGTATAGCATATAGCTGCACAAGGGGTCTAGTACATCATTCTGTGAAGTACAAACTTTCATATACATCAAATGAATGTTCTTCTAACTTACTCTTGAACATTTTTGTTATATTTTTTTCATTTGCAAGTTTTAATTGATACATAAATGTTATACATATTTATGGGGTACAATATAATAATTTAATACATGTATACATTGTGTAATGATAAAAGCTGCATAATTAACATTTGCATGTCCTCATATTTTGTTTTGTGCCAGGAAACTTTGAATGTGACTCTTCTTGCTATTTATTTCCTTACTTTTTTGTGGCACTAGGGATTGAACCCACAGCCTCATGCATGCCAGTGAGTGCTCTACCACTGAGCGACTCCCCATCCTTTCCTGTTCTCTGTAAAGTACGTAACGAATGGTTGTAAAGTACTGCCACCTGCTGTGCTGTGGAACACCAGAACTTACTCCTCCTCCTAAACGCAAGTCGGCACACTCTATCTAGCCTTCCTCTGCATCTGGCGTATGTTGCTCGATGCCCTCCACTTCCGCCCAGCTAGTTGCAAATGACAAGACTTCTTTTAGTTTTTTGGCAGAATAATCTCTTGTGTAAGTACGTCACATTTTCTTCAGAAATCCATCAGTGGTCACCTTGGTTGATCCCATCTGCTGCCCGTTGTAGATAGTGTAGGGGCCAGATTTGGTTCTGAGTCTATCACTTGTCTGTGCGATACTGGTATTTAATTTCCTGACACCTCTGTCTTCTCATCTGTAAAATGGCAGCACTATCTATTCTGAGAGTAGTTTAAGGATTAAATTAGAGCATGTACATGTAGAACACATTCTGGGAACAGGAGCTTCACGGGCAACAGTTTGTCATGGAAGAAGAGAAAGTTCACAATGCTGGTATTCAAGGATTGGTTTGGGGACAGCTGGCCAGTTTGAGGGATGAGTTGTCCTTCGGTGCAGGCTCCTTGCACTCGGGACTAAATCTCAGGAGGAAGAACCCCAACGGAGACCACAGGGAAGGCACAAGCCAGCTTGAGGAAGGACACACTCGCCGTCGGGGGAGGCTCAACTTTGTGCAGGAGCTGACGAGAAAGAGCTGGCATGATTCTCATGCTTCATCGCCGTGCTGACTTTTCCCTCGTTGGGCTGCTGTGTTCTGGAAACATGGTTTCCATTTAAAGAGTTGTAATAGCTAAGTCTTGTAAACAACCTAAATGTCCAACAACCAACGAGTGGCTGAAGAAGATGTGGTTTTTCTACACAATGGAGTACTACACGGCCATAAAAAAGGATAAACTAGAGTCATTCATATATAAATGGATGTTTCTTGAGAACATACTCTTAAGTGAAATAAATCGGACACTCATGAGCACACATCGAATTGTTTCTCTGATATAAGAGACCATAACTGTAAATAAGGACAAAGAGGTGTAATAGATATTATATAAA
>PVJO010019547.1:0-33463 GCA_004026905.1 Hystrix cristata
GCCTCCCTCTCTCACACCCTGGGTTCCTTCACAGGTGCCCCGATCCACTGTGGCGGCCACAGAATAAACACCCACGGGTCATCGCCAAGGCCGGCTCCCCGAAGCATCTGAGAAAGCGTGTTTGCCCACGGGCCTCGCAGGTTAGAAGGGCCTAGAACAGCTCAGCGCAGGTCAGTGCCGTCCCAAGATTACTCACTTCAGGATGATATAATTACTTTCAGTTTGCTTAAAGCCAGGGAAAAGTTGACACAGTGATTAAAGGAAAAGGCTGAAAAAATTGAGTTACATTAGCCCGACGAAATGCAGGCCGGCCCGAGGAGTTGGCCTGGCTTATTTGAGCAAAGATTATCTTGACAAATTGGATAAACATTTGCAGCCTGACAGGGCGCTGATGGAGAGGCGCTGGGCAAGCACACCTGTGGGGCTCGGCGGGTCTGCCACGGTGCCCGGCTCCCGGGGCTCTGTTTACCTGTGCAGGTAGAGGCACAGCAGGGCCCGGTAACGGCCGCCGGCCCCACCTCCCACCCGGCTGAAACAACTCTGGGCGAGACCGGTCCCCAGAGCCGATGCCAGACTTTGACAAACAGTCCCTGCTCAAGGAGGCCTGCAGGCCAGGGTCCTGAAGGCAAATAAAAACGGCAAATGCAAATAAATTCTCCCCACTCTCACCCCTCTCTTGGCTCCTGTCCGTAGTCAGCTGGGTTAGAGGGTCAGGCCCTGCACAGAGAATGGCTATGGGTGCAGACTTCGGCGCCCACATCGCCTGGACACCCGGATGTAGATGGGAGCGACTCCCAGCCATGCCCACCTGTGCCCGCCTGACTATAGGTATCGGGAACTGCCAGCTTCCCTGCAGGCCTTTGTGGAGATTCGGTGTTCTCAAGTGGTCTAAATGTCAGAGAGAGGATCTGGGTGTGGTGACACACACCTATAATCCCAGCTCTTGGGAGGCTGAGGCAGGAGGATCACTGTGAGTTAAAAAAGACACCTCCCCCCCAAAATCTTGATGCTTGATGTTACACATGCAAGAAACCTCAGAATACTCAGAAAGATGGAGCCGAATCACACTAGTAGGGAGCTTGGGACCCAAAAGAGGACACAGCATGAATTTCCTGGTTTTCCTTTGGTCTCCTATCTTGGACTCAGAGCGGAGGAGCCGGCAACCCGGAAATGCCAATATGGGTGCAGACTAAACAGGCCCAGAAACCAGGTAGGGCGCCCGGCAGGCCTTTCAAATGGCAGTAGCTTTGCTGCAGCCAGGTCTCAGGGAAGATGCGGCCCGCCCCGCCCCGCCCAGGCCAAGTGAGGAGGCCGCGATTTCCTCCAGGAGGCTGCCGGGAGGTCAGAGGAGGCCAGGCAGGGATCCGGCTCTCCTGCTGCACGCAATCCAAGTGGGTCAGCACAGATGGCGGGGGGCTCCGGGCTTCGACCCCACCTGGCAGCACAAAGCATTCTTTCTCCCTCCACTTTTGGAAGGGCCCAGAAGGTTCCTGCAGAGTGAGGCTCTATCCCCAGCACGGGGTAACAAGATGCATTGGTCACTTTCTCGTGCTTGGGACACAACGCTCGACACCTGCAAGTTAAAGGAGGGGAGGTTTACTGGGGCTCCTGGTTTCAGAGGATTCGGTCCCTGGTTGGTTGGCTCCAAGGCAGAAACAGCAGGGCAGAAGGGTGTGTGGAGGAAAGGCACTCACCCCCTGGCAGCCAGGAAGCAGGCAGAGAGGAAGAGCTGGGGAGCAGAATCCACCTCCAGGCCACGCCCCCAATGAAGCACCTCCACCAACCAGGCCTCACCTGCACGGGTGAGGCCCCGCCCCCACCAGCCAGGCCCCCACCAGCCAGGCCCCCACCTCCTAATCCCACATTCGCCAGGAACTCATGGTGGCGGAGTCCTCTGAAGAGTGTGGCATCCGGGGGATCCAGTTACCTTCCGAAAGTACCACTTCTGAACACGGAAGACTTTGGCGACACTGTATCTAAACCCTAACACAAGGCCCCCCGCTGCGGTGTCCCTGGGGCCCGAGGGGAGGTCTGGCCCCTGCTCGTTAGGACGAGAGCGCTCCCAGCTCCCGGGTCGAGAGCAGCTGGGGGCAACCCAGGCTTGAGGGGGACCCAGGCTTCTGCCTGACCAGAAAGCATGATGGGGACTCCTCTGTGCAGGGAGATGTTGGAGAAAGTCAGCTCCAGTGGGGTATTTAATAAGATGCAGCATCTCAAGAAAATACGAAAATGTCCCTTTTCTTTTTTTTTTTATGTTCCCCTTTCAAGGTAAAAAAACCACTCATTGCCCCCAAAGCCAGGAGGATCCCAAAATGAATGAAAAAAGACAACAGAGGCAAACACCAAGATGACAACTCATTAGATGGGTGTCAGATGAGACATTAAAGTGTTCTCACAAAGGTTCCTTTTTTTTGGAATCAGGGTCTCGTGTTGATCATCAGAGCCACGAAAAAAAGGAAAGAAAAAAAGATAATGAAAGAAAAGAAGGGAGACAAAATACAAAATGATAAACTGTTGTCCATCGATAATTACCTTAAATGTAAATGGTCTAAAAACTCCAATCGAAAGTCAGAGATTCATCCAGAATAGCTGTCCGCCATGTCTGTTCTCTCTCTCCCTCTTTTCCCCACCTTCAAATATTGTCTTATTTTATTAAAACAAAAAACAAAAAAAACAAGCAAACAAAAGGCAGAGATTGCCAAGCATGGTGGCACACACCTATAATCCCAGGACTCAGGAGGCTGAGGCAGGAGGATCACTATGCATTCAATGCCAACCTGAACTACACAGTGAGTTCAAGGACATCCTGAACTACACAGCACTCACAAATTCTATTAGCAAATAGATTAACAAATTCTTTAACCAACAGAGTTCAATGACGTATTACAAAAGAATTACACACATGAGCAAGTGGGTTATATTCCAGACTGGTTCAGTGTTTGAAAAGTTAATTATGTAATCCACTATATTAACAGGCCAAACAAATGAACAAATATGTTCATGCCAATAATCATTAAAAAAATCATGTAACAAAATACCCATTTGTGATTTTAAAAGCTTGCAGCAAGCCAGGTGTGGTGATGCATCCCTGTAATCAGGAAGCTGAGGCAGGAGGATTGCCAGGAGCCTGAGGCCAGCCTGGGCTACAGAGCAAAACCCTGTGTCCAAAAATAAATAAACGAACAACAAATAAATAAATAAATAAAGCACTAAAAACTTTCTGAAAAATAGGTATAGAGGACAGCTAAGTCAAATTGAATGGACGGGGCAAAAGAAAAGAAAAAAAGTTCAAATAAGAGATAATGAAGAAAAGAAATGAAGCAGTTGGAGTTAAAAATACATAAAGGATAAAATCGGGTTTGGGGATTTAACTCAGAGGTAGAGTGCTTGCCTAGGAAGTACAAGGCCCTGAGTTCGATCCTCAGCACCAAAAATAAAAAAACAAAAAAAGATAAAATTGATGAAGGCCGGGGCTGGGGATTTAGCTCAGTGGGTAGAGTGCTTTCCTAGCAAGCACAAGGCCCTGAGTTCGAGTCCCGGCACCAAAAAAAAAAAAAAATTGATGAAGGCTGTTGGGCCTGGTAGCACCTGCCTGTACTCCCAGCACTCAGGAGGCTGAGGCAGGAAGATCGCCACCAGTTCAAGGCCATCCTGGCTTACATAGTGAGACTCTGTCCCACCCTCTCACACACACAAAAAAGTCTGGGTAACTGTGCTTAGTTTTTTGTTTGTTTGTGTGGGGTCTGTGGAGCTCCGGCCGCGGCCTCGCCCTTGCTGGGCAAGCGTTCCCTCGCCGCACACCCCCCAGTCCAGACTGACCACATGTGGAATCTTCCCCCAGGAATAGAATTTAGATCCAGCAGGCCACTTGGTGTCTCTGATATTTATAACAGGATTTTGGGCCAGGTGGGTTGGTGCACGCCTGCAATCCCAGCTATGTGGGAGGCCGTGGCAGGAGGGTTGTGATTTCAAGGGTAGCTTGGGCAATTTAGTAAGATCCCTTCTCAAAATTAAAAAAAAATTTTTTTGAGCCTGGGTCTCTCTCTTAGTCCAGGCTGGCCTGGAACTCACAGCGATCCTCCCGTCTCTGCTGCCTGAGTGCTGGGATTACAGGCGTGGACTGCTGTGCCTGGCTTCAGAACAAAGAAATTTTCTACGTGGTCGTGTAGCTCAGTGTGAAGGCCCTGAGTGCAGACCTCAGTACTGGAAAATAAATAAACAGATGACGCCAGCCACTGGGCTCGGGAGCGGAGGCGGCTCCTGTGACATCACGCCCAGCATTCATGACATCAGTAACGTGTGCAGCATGAAACTTCATTTAATGAGAGGAGATTTGGCGGGGGGGGTTGTTTTGTTTTTTGAGACACAGTCTTACTATGTGGTCCAGGCTGGCCTCAAACTCGCAGCAATCTTCCTGCCTCAGCCTCCTGAGATAGGGAGAATTTTATAAACTGTGGGATGCGGTTGGGGCCCCACAAGAAGCACATCAGAACTACAGAACTGGCCAAAGTGTGCCCAACAACATATATTTTTGTTTGGGAATGCATGATTTCAGAAGTAAAATAATGAAACAACCTAACTTTTGCATTCAAGTAATGAAAAGGATTATTTTATTAATCCCTTTCCTCAACTGCTGATTTTGTTGTGAACTTACTTTCAGTGGTTGGGACTTACTCCGTGTCTTCTCCGAAATAACTTTCTTCTCTTTAGATCCCGAACTAACAATCGGCGCCTTGCTACATACACTAGGAGCACTGCCCTGTGCGAGGGCCGCGCACTCTTCCCTGGTGCACGCGCAGCGCCGTGAGGGGACACTCGGGGCTTCTGTCACCCTAACAGCAGCCGGCCGGTCCTTCACATGTCGTAGGCAGCATGTAGTTCCGTGGCTCTAAACATCAGGATGCAAAGCTTTTTCTTTTTCTTTTTGTCATTTTCTGAGGTCTGGTCTCACTTTGTAGCCTCAAACTCACAGGGATCCTCCCGCCTCAGCCTCCTGAGTGCTGGGATTACAGGTGAGTGCCCCCACACCTCCTCCAGAGGCCCATTTTCTTATCGGTGATATTAATCACTCTCATCGAGTTGTTAAGTGAGATCTTTCTAAATGACAAATCTAGGCTTTCTAAAGCTGAAGGCGCCCAAGGGCTTCTCAAGCTTTCCCAGCAAACCGAACCGTCCCCCCCGCCCCCGGGCAGGGCTCGCCCCTCAGACCTGTCCACTCCCAGCTGCAGCCCAGAGATTCACTTCCCAGCACACTCACCCCTTGTGCCTCAACAACCTTTCGGTCTTCAGCAAATACTTGTGGGGCCCTGTTGTGAGAGGGACCCTCAGTTCAGTGTTGGTGCTGCTATAGAACTCAGAGGGTGGGTGACACAGGCCTGCAATTCTGAGGAGGCTGAGGCAGGAGGAGTTCCAGGCCAGACTGGCTACATAGCAAGACTCTGCTTCAGGGAAAAAACAAAACAAAAAAAAAGTTTTTGAGGCAAAGTCTCACTAGATTGCTCAGATGGCCCTCAAGCTTGGGATCCTCCTGCCTCAGCCTCCCCCAGTAGCTGGAATGATTGGCTTCTACCACTGTGCCGGTTGCCCCTGAGCAGAGCTATGACACAAAGATCTATTGGACATTACAGACCTACAACGCTTACTATATAAAATACTGTATAGCATTCTGAAGTAACTTGGAATGATGTACTGAAATGGAAGGCTAAAAGTTTTCTGTTTTTCTTTTCATGTGTTTGTGTGATTTTTGTTCTTATTAGTACAGTGATACTTCAGTTGTCGAATGGCTCTGAGCTCAAACGTCCTACTACTTAAACAGCAAAGTCGGAAAAAATCCGCACCGTGTTCGTAACTTTGCTGATAGTTGAACTGAAAATCCGACTTGAAAAAAATCTGCGGGCAGAGAGTGAGTCGCGTCTCAGCGTGAGCACCGAGGTGATGCCTGCGTGTGCCCACGGCGCTCCGCCGGCGCCTTAAACTCTCGGCACCTGCTTTATTTTTGCACTTTATTTGTGTGAAATACTGTAAGCAGAGCTCCAAAGAAAGTTAGTGAGGCCGGCAGTAAAGCTAAGAGGAAAACAACCAGGATAGAGTTGAAAAAAGAAATTATTGTGAAACATTAAAATCCTAGAAAGACAAATATATTTTTTGAGTTTTTTTGAGACAGAGTCTCGCTATGTAACCCAGACTGGCCTTGAACTCACGGAGATCCGCCTGCCTCAGCCTCCCGAGTGCTAGGATTACAGGCAGTGTCTTCCTCCCCTCTGCCTGCTGAGAGGCTCCAGCTCAGTGGCACGGTGGGCCTCGCTAGGGCTCGTTCAGGGTCACCCCGCCTGGCCGGCTGATGAACCGCGCCCGGTGCAGGCGTGTGTTCCTCTGGGACTCGCGGCAACTCCCGGCCTGTTCAGGAAACCAGCTTTTCCTGTGAGCCTACTGTGTGCGGCGGGAGACGGACTGCTGGATGAGTTTATCCGCATTCAGACAGGGGTCACAACAAGGATTCTCCTTTGCGGGTGAAAGTGCTGGAGGAAGAATAAAGGAAAAAAAGCATTTCCTAAGCGGGACAAGCAGAATTTTTAAAAATAGGCTTGAAAGACTCCTCCAAGGAAATAGGCCACGCTGAGAGGTGTTCGGGTGTCCCCAGGTGGTAGGCTCGGGGTTCCCCCCTTCCTTGTGCTCTTTTCTTTTTTTAATACTTTCTCATTTTTTTGTGCAATAGTCCTATATAACTTGTATAAACAGAAAATAGCCGCATGTGGCGCGCTCCTGTAATCCCGGCACCCGGCTGAGGTAGGAAGATTGCACCCAGTTCCAGGCCAGTCTGGGCTACATAGTGAGACTCTGTCAATTTAAAAAAAAGGAAAATAGCCTATGATGAGTGTTATCACCATGAACTTCTAAAATGTACGATTAAAATAAAAGTTTTTTTAAATCCCTTAAATATTTACAAAAATATGAAATGATTGTATTTGGATTTGGAGCCAGTTGGAGGAGACCAACCTGGAAGGTTCATGAATTTGACTCTTGGTTGTGGAGTGAAACAGGCCATTTTTATAGGTTCAGGAGTCGTCCTTGGTTTCTCCATTTAATCGCAATCTCTTCTTTGGTTTCTACTGACCATTGTGGCTGTTAAATTTTCTCAAATAAATTTATATATTGCGAAAAAAAAAAAAACAAAACAAACCAAAAGTGAGTGGGAGCCGGAGTCTGTGACAGAGTCACTCATGGACTGGTAGAGGGCTGAGCGAAGGTCTCAGTGTGTGCCCTGTACGGTCGCCTGAGCACAGACAGCCGCTGGGGCCCTCAGAGCCAGCACGGCCTGCGAGTCACTGCCAGGCGTGTGGCCTCCCTGACGTGGAGAGCCAGTGTCCCCACCGCTGTCCCCATCACCGACCGCAGACAGCCGACCGCAGACAGTCTGGTTCCCAGAGCCCGCAGCCCCGCTCACCCCTCGAGCAGGCACAGTCCGCGGGGACAGTGTCACCCTGGGAGGGGATTTGGCCGGGCCACCTCTCCAGATTCCGCCCTGACAGCTGGCCAGTGAACAGGGTGGAGGGGACAGAAGAGGAGGGGTGGATGCGGAGACGGAAGGGGGCCAGATCCTCGGATGCTCACCGCCACTTTGGCATCAGTGTCTGTTGCACCTCCGTCCTTTGAGATTTTTTTTAAATTTTGTGGTACTGGGGATTGAACGCAGGGCCTTCGCACTGAACTACAAGCCTAGCCCTTTTTATTTTTATTTTGAGACCAGGTCTCACTAGGTCGTTCAGGCTGACCTTGGACTCACCATGTAGACCAGGGTGGCCTTGAATTTGAGTTGATGCTCCTGCCTCGGCCTCCCAAGTGCCAGGATCACGGGCGTGTGGGGCCACACCCAGCTGAGGCCAACAGTTCTGTAAAGGCGTTTTCCCTTCCTTATCCAAACTGTTACTCCCTCTGTCTGGTGTCTATCTATCTAATATGTCAAGTGACTTCTGTAGGGGAAGGGCGGGTGCTGGGGATCGAACCCAGGACTTCACCACGTGGCGCACACGCTCTGCCGCGAGCTTTACCTCCAGCCCTCAAGTAATTCGCCCCCCCCAGACACAGAAGCAGCATCACCAATGTAACCACAGTGCTTCTCACCCTTCAAGTGGATTCACATTAGCATAATGTATGAGAAAATGTCCTTACCACTGAAATTTAACTCTATATACATGTATCCCAAATAGTGCAGATTTGGAAGGTGGTTTTAAAAGTCTTGTATTTTCGGGCTGGGGATTTAACTCAGTGGTTAAAGTGCTTGCCTTGCAAACATAAGGACGTGAGTTCGATCCCCAGCACAAAAAAAAAAAAAAAAAAAAAAAAAGTATTGTATTTTCTTGCTAGGCGCGTGTGTCCATAAACCCAGTGCTCAGGAGGCTGAGGCAGGAGGATCGCTGAGGGTTCAAGGCCAGCCTGGGCTTCATGGTGAGTTCAAGACCAGCCTGAATTACATAGTGAGACCCTGTCTCAAACAAACTAAAGAAACAAATAAATATCTTGCACTTTCCCATAAACATAAAGGGTATATCTGGCCCTGGGTTCTATTGCAATTGCAACAAAAAAAAAATATAAGACAAAGGTTTTTTGTTTCTGTCGTTGGTGGTTTTGTTTTGTTTTGTTTGACAGGATCTCACTATGTAGTCCAGGCTGGCCTTGGACTCTCAGTGATCCTCCTGCCTCAGCCTCCCAGGTGCTGAGATTACAGGCGTGCAACCCCACATCGCTGGCTTGATGAAATTTTAACCACAAAGAAGCATAGCTGGTGCTCGGGAAGTAAAGTGTTACAGATTCTTTTCATTTATCAATTTTATTTCAGACAATATAAAAGAAATGAGAACTTTGTCAGTCAAAAAAACTACTTTATTTCATGCCATTATTTCTTTTCAGTCTGCTAGCTAAAAACATGTCCATGTCGAGTCTTTGTTTCTGGATCCTTATTACAGTCTCCATAAAAATCATTCGAAATATCCTGTCGCAGAAAAAGAAGCTGATTCCTCCCCTGTCCAAATTGTTAGTTTTCTGATTGACTTTGAAAACCAAAACTTTACTCTCTTTGAGGGAAAATAATCTATTTTTCTAGGGAGTTTCAATCTGTCAGTCACCCTGATAGACGCAACGCGCCTGCTGCATTATTTCGCGCTTCGGCTCACATATGTTAAAACAAAATCATTTTTTAAAGCTAAAGATGACTGAATGCCTGTTTAGCTCCCGAAGTTCTCCTGCAGCCAAGCTAAACTACTGCCGAAAATTCCTTCAGGGAATATGCCGCAGAAATAGGAACTGTAGCTGGGCGTGGAAGTGCTCACCTGGAATCCCAGCACCTGGGAAGCTGAGGCAGGAGGATCCCTGTGAGTTGAGGCCAGCCTGAACTACCTAGCAAGATCCTGTCTCAAATAAAAACCAAAAAAAACAGAGAAAGAAAAAAGAACTGAGGCCAATCATCATGTCTCAGCAGAGGAGAAGTTATAGCTACTAAGTTGGTAGCTCATGTATTTTTAGTTTTAAACCACCCAGAAGTTTTGGCTCCAAGACATGAAATGATTAAAAGAGAAAAAAAAAAGAAAGTTCAGGAAGTGTGCTGTTCTCCATCTTCATCAATGATCCATTTGTATGTCGGCCAACAGTGCTGGCACAATGAATCACTGCAGGCGGACAGGATGTAGCCTCCCTGCACCCCCCGCAGAGACGAGGGAATTCACTGTCTTTGGTTGAAAGTAGAAATTGAGTTTAGAAAGTTATAGTTGAGGGATTTTCAGCGATTCTTTTGGAAAGACATACTTCTATGAAAAATTAGTTTGTCCTGCAACAAGTGTTTGTTTGTTTTTTGTTTGTTGAGACACGGTAGCCCCGGCTGGCCTTGAACTTCTGGGGATCCTCCTGTCTCAGCCTCCTGAGTGCTAGGATTACCAGCATGCACCACCACACTCAGCTTCTGCAAGTGATTATTGTTCACAACTAACTGAAAGTTTTATATGAGCTGATCACCCAAAAGAATCAAGATATCTGAGAACATGGCCAGTCTTCACTGAGTTGCTATTCTAAACGAAGAAACCTGACGAAAGTATTAGAGTTTAGCCAAGCATTGTGGAACACGCCTGTGACACCAGCACTCGGGAGGCTGAAGCAGGAGGATCGCCTTGAGTTCAAGGCCAGCCTGAACTACATAGTGAGATGCTGCCTCAAAAAATAAATAAGTAAGTGAATAAAATAAAGTATTAGAACTGAGGATGTAGCTCAGTGGGAAGTACGGACCTAGTATGCAGAAGGTCATGGGTTTGATCCCTGGTACCAGAAACAAAAACAAACGAGCAGTTGTCAGCTGCCACGGCTGCCAGGGAGAATTTGTTGGGCCTGGTGGCTTACACCTGTGATCTCAGCTACTCTGAAAGCTGAGGCGGGAGGTTACAAGTCCAAGGCCGGCCTGGACAACGTAGTGAGACTCTGTTTCAAAAATGAAAAAGTTTATGGAGGGGGTAGGGTGGGGCTGTAGCCCAGGGGTGGCCCTGATTCAGTTGCAGGTAACGCACACACACACACACACGCATACACACACTTGGACAAGTCAACAGAGCAGGGTGAGGGAGCAAGCCGCTTACCTGCGGTCCTTCCTGCCTGGCTCCCTCCCTTCCTCCATCTCTCTCCTTCTCTGCTTGTCTCTCTCTGTTTCCAAAGGCTGAGGGACGATGTGTCCTCCAGGGTTCCGGGTTTCCCTTCCTGCAATCTAGCTGTCCTCAGAAGTTTCAAGTCTGAATACTCATGACCGCTGGCTTTCTATTTTTCCAGTACTGGGGTTTGAACTCAGGGCCTTTGCACTCAGCTAAACCCCCAACCATTTTTAATTTTTTAAATTTTGAGACAGAGTCTTGCTCAGTTGCTAAATTGCCCGTGTTGGGTTCAAATTTAAGAACCTCCTGCCTCAGCCTCCCAGAACGCTGGGATTTTGGTTTGCACCACTGTGCCCAGATGTCACAGCCGTGGTTGGTGAAGTAAATGGAAGGAAAGTTAAAGAAGTTGCCTCTACTCGTACCAAAAAATCCTACAGTGGGCCTGGTGTGGCGGATCACTGTGACCTCAAGGCCAGCCTGGACTCCATAGCAAGACTTCGTCTCAAAAAAAAAAAAAAAAAAGAGTAATAGGTCTGAGTCTTGTATCCTGGGTAAAAATAAATCAAAAAGACACGTTGGGCAGAGGGGCAGTTTCCCTGAGTTTCCGGTTCCCAGTCTCCATATTGTGTATGTGAGATGGTATTTATACACATCCAGCACTGTCCTCCCAAGTGCTCTCTTAGGCGTCAGCAATCGGCTCACCACAGATGGCAACAGCACCTCACAGCCGCGCTCGGCTTGGCGTTACCTCACGAGTAACCTGGGACGGACGAAGCTGAGGATGACCCCGAACAAGGGCCAGGAAGGAGCGGGCGAACCCTCGTCCTTTGTGTGAACCGCGTGGCGTGGCGCTCGGCGCCCTTGTGCTGGGGACGTGGTCTCTCCTCGCCCCAGTCACATCGCTGTTCTCATTTGTTCACATGTGTCGGTTGGGAGCTTTGCAGGGGACACTGGTCACCGACACAGGATGGCGAGGGGAGCGCCCTGGCACTTGTTCCGGTAAAACGGAGATTGAACCTAGGGCCTCACACGTGCTTGGCAAGTGACCTGCCCTGAGCTACACCCCAGCCCTGCCATTCTGTCTTTTGGAAGCTGCAAGGAGAGAGTGCGGTGGCACACACAAGCAATCCAAGCACTCAGGAGGCTGAGGCAGGAGGATCGCCATGAGTTTGAGGCCAGCCTGGGCTACATAGTGAGTTCTTGTCCCAAAAACAAAACAAACAAATGAGAGAGAAAGAGAGAGAGAGAGACACACACAGGGGAGAGAGCAAGAGAGAGTGACCAGCGCCCTACGGCCTCACGTAGGATCACTCAGCCCGGAAGCAGGGCCGCCCAGCCCTGGGTGCCATGTAATTAGTACCCCGGGCATATTTCGGACAAGGGACTGCAAGCATCCTATCCAACAGAAGCCGCTGAGCGGCACATTTCCTCCAGCATCTTTGGCAAACGCTTTCTTTTCTGCAGCCCTGGCTCCAAGCTGGGAGTTTGCAGCTAAGTCCCATGTTGCTTGTAAAATGAAACTTTATCTTGACTGTGTTTGTTAAGTGCCTTTTCAGAGCACAATCATCAGCAAACAGAATCTCTCCAAAGATACCAGTTCTGGGCTTGCTCCTAGAGTACTAAGTTAGAACGTTTCCCAAGGACTGGAACAGCATGCCAAGAGCCTCGAGGCAATGTGTCCTCGTTATTTTTTTTTTTTTTTTTTTTTGGAAAGAGGGATTTGCTATGTTGCCCAGGTTGGCTTCGAATCCCTGACCTCGAGTGATCCTCCTGCTTCAGCCCCCAGAATGGCTGGAACTGCAGGTCCTCATTAGCTTGCCTGGCTTCCTTGTATTTTGTATAACATGTACAGGGGAGCTGAGAGAAAGAAGAAAGATCCGATTTTTAAAGTTTGTCATGTTACTGAAGCCAGGCAAGGTAGTGCACACCTTTGATCCTGGCACTCAGGAGGCTGAGGCAGGAGGATGGCATCAAATTCATTGATACCTTGGGCTACATAGTGAGTCCAAGGCCAGCCTGAACTACAGAGTGAGACCCTGTCTCAAAAACAAAACGCCACCACTACCATATACACATTCTGGAAGATCCAGTTTTTCCTCATCTGGAAGGAGCGCCTACTTCTCTGGAAGCAAAACTTGGTTAATCTTCTTAATGTCATCCTAAGAAGAGGGACACTGACCAAAGCCACTTCTACATGGTGAGATTACAAGTGAGGCTTCAGTACTTCTTTTTTTGGTGCTGGGGATCAAACTCAGGGCCTTGTGCTTGCTAGGCAAGGGCTCTAACCACTGAGCTAAGTCCCCAGCCAAGTTCTTCTTGATTCCTCTTTGTATTTTCTGATTTTCTACAATGATTATTTAATGTGTTTATAAGGAGACTAAAACTAGTAATAATAATGATATTGAATATGTTGTAAAGTTGATCTAAGAGAAAGAGCTTACAGCCTGACATGGTGGCACACATCTGTAATCCCAGCACTCAGGAGGCTGATGCAGGAGGATTACCTCGAGTTCAAGGCCAGCCTGGGCTATATAGTGAGTTCAAGAGCAGCCTGCTGGACCACACAGTGAGACCCTGTCTCAAAACACTCACACACACACACACACACACACACACACACACACACAAAGAAGGAGAGGAAAGAGTCCACAAACATTAAACATTATAATACACGGACAGATCACGTAGTCCTTGCCACCAGAAAAGTGAAGGACAGCTGGTCAGAGAGCCCAGAACCCAGAAAGCACATGTTCCAGCTCAGTTCATTCTCTAATGTAACATCTGCTGAAAGCCTTCTGCTTCCTGCTTGTTTTTCTTTCTTTCTTTCTTTTTCAAGTTGGGAAGATCATTCCTAAACCATTTGTCAACAAAAAAAGGCTTGATTCTGAGAACCTGTTATGGATTTTCTGCAGAAATGGCCCGACATAATTGAGCAGAGAATAACACCGTAGAAACGAGTGGGAGCTTGGCTGCCAAGTCCTATGGCACTTTAATAAGCAACGTGTCAATTTCCTTCAGCTGGCGTTTCAGCGCGACATAATATCAGCCTAGTTCTCGTTGCCGTTCATCCGGGAGCTTCCCGCAACCCGGACACCCTAATGGTTTCATGCAAAACACTCTCTACCTCCAGCCTTGGTGGCGTCTGTGTGATCTGGGTTTTCCTTTTGATGTGGAAGACTTGTGTGCATCCATCACAGTAAAAAAAAAAAAAAAAAAATAGCAGAGTTTGGCCAAACACTGCTCTGCAACCCGCTCCTTTTCAGCCGAGATCCTTCATCTAACCCAGTTCTATCCTTGCGCCCCTTCCCGCTGGCTTCCCTGGTGCCATTTTTATTAAAGCTGCACTCATCCCACATTCAGCCGTGTGACTTCTTACAGGCTTCAGAATAAATCACCGCGTTGCTCCGATCTTGGCTTCTTTGCCCTCGGCTTTCAATTAAATTTAGAATCGACTTTAAAGGTACAACCTCAATGTACGTGGTGGAAAATGACCTTGTTTCCCCTCTCCCACCACCTGCGACTTCCTGCGTGGGGCTCTTCTACTCCCAGCTCCGGGTTCAAAAAGTAGAACCAGGAATGTGCTTCACGCGCCTGGAGCAAACTAAGTCTCAAGCTGTTTAAAGTCTTTAAAATCGCATCCGAAAGGTAAAGTACACTCTGCAGAGAGAAATCTGGGGCCTGGATCTCCAGCTGCCTGCATTCAGGAAGAGACACACAAGGAGAGAGGAAGAGGAAGAGAAGAAGGAGGGGAAAAACCCCTTTGAGTTGAACACTTTTTAAAATTTGTGTAATTTCTACAGTTTGCATTCGGGGTGATTAGCCTATTTATAGATGCGTTCGCAGCCGACATCAGTCTATAAAATTAACATAGATGATCAGTAGCAAGATTAGGAGCTCGCCAAGGCTGACTTGAACATCAAAATGGACTTTTATCTTTTGTCTTCCCATTTGGCTTTGCTCTTCGCTGGGCTTTGGGGACCAGCCCGCCCTTCCTCCCTCTGGAAGCTGCGACTGTGTTACGGTGAGTAGAAGACACTCCTGCCTCTGCTCCAGAACCATCCGTGCACCAAAGAAAGCATGATTAGCTTTTCTGGAGGAGATCAGATAAGATCCAGTGTGGGAAAAGGATGTGTCAATTGGAAGTGATTTACAGACATAGCAGACCAATTTATTCACTGAGCATCAATTTGTTATTTGAGTACTTGCTTTGCATCAGCTTGCCAGGAGGCTGGGCAGTGTTTAAGAGCTTGAGCCTCAGTTTTCTCCCTCAGGAAATGGGAAAAGGAGCCAGGCATGCTGGTGCATGTCCATCTGTAATCCTAGCATTTGGGAGGATGAGGCAGGAGGATGGCTGCAAGTTCAAGGCTAGCCTGGCTTGTAGAGTGAGTTTGAAGCCAGTCTGCACTGCAAAGAGACCTGTCTCAAAAAACCACAAAAATAACATTGGAATGGAGACCCTGAGCCTCAGTGTGTAAGAGAACAAGTCAAAGAATAAGTATTGTATGTCACTTAAAGACAGCTGTTTGCAAAATGCATAGCTTTATAGAAATATAAGAAGGAAATATTTCTGAATGTAAAGGTGTTAAAGCCTAATGGATGCTCATTCTGAAATTTCTGCCTTAGCCTTTGACCCTGGAATTTGAGAGGCTTCAAACATTTAGTTATGAAGGAGCCAGGCATGGGGGTGCATGCTTGTAATCCCAGCACTTGGGAGGCAGAGGCAGGAGGATGGAGGCAGGAGTTCAAGACCAGCCTACACTACAAAGCAAGACCTCATCTCAAAAAACTAAAACAAAGCAAACGAATGAAAGATTTAGCTACGAAAACCTCAAAACTTCCAATCAAAATACCTTCCTGTAGATTTCTCTTTAGGAGAACGTGTGGGACTTTAATAATTAAGGGGTGAAAGGAGAGAGAACAGGATGAACAAATCGTAGCTCACTCAATGCGGACTGCAGCGATTGCACATCATCATCCCCACCTGAACTGCATAGTGTCCCCATTACCCCGAGGTGAGACTGTCAGGTCCTAGACAGGGACACTGAGACCCCGCAACCCCAGAACTAGGAGTGCCAGGGAAAGAGAAGAGGCCAAGCCAGCTGATTTCAGAGCCTCCCCAGCCTCCCTCTAGGTCTGGGGAATCCTCACAGGAGAATGCGGGACCGGCTGGGGCCTCCTTGCAGTAGGCAGGGACATTCATGAGAAGAAAAATATTATCTGGATGTGGTGATGTACGTCTGTAATTCCTGCACTCTGGGAGGCTGAGGCAGGAGGATCCCAAATTCAAGTCCAGAAAATTAGCAAGACCCTGTCTCAAAATAAAAATATAAAAAAACTGGGAATGTAGCTCAGTGCAAAGGCCAGAAGTTCAGTCCCCAGCAACAAAGAGAGAGGAGGGGGAGGGGAGGCCAAGATACTAATTTCTCTGAGTTTTAGGAATAGTACGTTAGATCGCAAGTGCCTGCCTTTCCATGGGAAGTCTTCCGGGTAAACCTCCTGTTATAGTTTATGTCCAGAAGTACCCCCAAAGCCTCATGTGGTAAGAGGTAGCTGGATCTAGAGTGTGTGGTTACTAAATTAGTCCACTGATTGCTTTGGCATGTTTCTGCTGGGATCAAGGATGTGACACTAGGATTAAGGGTACTAGGATTAAGGGTGGGAGTGCTGCCCACCCTAAAGCCAGGTAGTTTGGATAAGATATAAAACACAGGAAGAAGCTGGTTCCCACCCTTTGCTTGCGTTCCTTGGTTACCTGGCTGACTTCTGCTGTCTGCCATGTCCCCCTGCCTCGGACCCCGCTGACTGTGGACTGAAACCTCTACAAACTGTGAGCCAAATAAACCTTTCTTCCCCTAACCTTGGTGTCGGGTATTTTGTCTCAGCAACGAGAGAAAAGTACCTAAGACACCTCCTTTCCTCGGTTCTGTCGCGGGGACGTTGCTCAGGACTGTGGCTCCCTCTCCCTTTCTCTAACACTCATGCTTTTCTGGAGGGGAAAGCACACAAGCCTGCAGAACCGTGAACCCAAGTTAGGGAAGAAAATCGTACCCTACCGACCCTGATTTGAAGGCTCGGCCACCTCCAGGTTACCTGACGTTTCTAGGCCAGTTCTACACCTCGAGGTCTTCCAGAAAGGCAGCTCTTCCCCCGGGGGGTCCCCCTCAGCCTGGGCTCCCTCCTGCAGAAGAATGATCATCCAAGTCCAGCCCAGAGGCAGGCACTGCAGGAGGGCCAGACCCCTTGCTGGGCAGAACTAGAAAGACAGCTGTGTGGCATTGTAAGGGTGTCCAGGAGGTACCCACTACCTTAAAAATATTCTGCCAGGGCCAGGTGAGGTGGTGCACACCTATAAGCCCAGCACTTGGGAGGCTGAGGCAGGAGGGTCACCGAGAGTTCAACCCCTGCCTGAACTACATAGCAAGACCTTGTCTCAAAAAAAAAAAAAAAAAAAAAAAAAAAAAATCCAGGGATTTAGCTCAGTAGTTAGAGCGCCTGCCTAGCAAGCGCAAGGTCCTGAGTTCGATCCCCAGCACCAAATAAATAAATAAATAAATAGTAAAAAAGAATAAAATTAGGTCATTACACAGACGCTTAAATGGCCACACAAAAATAGTGATTTGTTTTCTTTCTTGACTTTTCTCCATCCTTCCTTCTTCACCATTTCTCTCCCCTCTTCATTTTCAAGAAATAATTATTCTTTTCCTAGAGATTCGAAAGAAGCCATCCACAGCTCATCTCACTTGGCAGGAGCCTGAGGACTGCTTCATTCTCTCCTGATAGTCTTGAAAGTTTAAGAATGGGAAAGATAGAAGGGCAAAAAAAATCCTGTTTAGCTAGCAGAGAGAAGTTTACAGCTGGTTTCTTTTTCTTTTCTTTTTTTTTTTTTGAGACAGGGTCTTGCTATGTAGTTCAGGCTGGCCTGGAACTCTTGGTGATCCTCCTGCCTCAGCCTCCTGAGTGCTGGGATTACAGGCGTGCACCACCACAGCCGGCCACTGTTATCTGTTTTTATATTCCAGACCTAGCCAGGTGCCATGGTATATGTCTGTAACCCCAGTGACTTGAAAGGCCAGGGCAGGAGGATCACAAGTCTGAGCTCAGCCTGGGAAATTCAGCAAGATTCTGTCTCAAAATAAAAAATAAAATAAATATTTTAAAGGGCTGGGAATATAGCTCAGCGTGAAACCCTGGATTCGATCCCCAGGGGTGGAAAAAAGTCAGACATGGAGTCCCTTGTTGGCCAGGCCATCTGTTCCTAGCTGTTGTTTTTTTGGTGCTGGGGATCGAACTCAGGGCCTTGCAAGCACTGTAACCACTGCGCTAAATCCCCAGCCCACTTTTAAAGTACTTTCACCTGACTAGGCCTAAATGATCACACCTGTTTTGTTAAAGGTACCAAAAGCGAGTGGACACAAGAGATTAAAGGGCATGCCGAGGTCACAAACAGTTACAGCTGACTATGGGGCGGCGTGTACTTACTCCTTTACTCCTGGCATACACTATTTAATGGGACTTACAGGGCTGGCCCACTGAAAGATGGTTAGGGATTAAAAAAAAAGAAATCGCCTTTTTCTGAGACAGAGTCTCACCATGCAACCCAGGCCAGCCCCGAGCGATCCTCCTGCCTCAGACTCCCGAGTGCTCAGATTACAGGCTTGCGCCGCCATGCCCGGCTTGTCTATTTTTCCACTAGAACGGAAACTCCATGAAGACAGGGGCTGTTTGTGTCTTCCCCACTACGTCCCCAGCACCTAGAAGACTCCATTAGGCCATGTCTTCAAGTGATTAAGAAAGAATGAGTGGAGGATGGATGTGCTCTGTAATGAAGTGATGCTATACTGGGACCAACTCTTAGCACTGTGATCTCCTTGGCGCTGCCTCTGTCTGTCTGTAATCACTGAGTATATTTTCAGCACTGCGCTTTATGAGGATCTTTATGAGGATTAGAGCCAAATGACAGCAGTCAAAGAAATTGTAGGAAAATAAACTATTCTCTACAATTGGCATATATCAACCAGAAAGACTAGTATCCCAAAGCCAAGAACAGCAGAGAGAACTGGGGTGCGGAAGTACATGGCTATAATCCCAGCTCTCAGGAGGCTGAGGCAGGAGGGCTGCTGTGAGTTGGAGGCCAGCCTGAGCCACATAATGAGACCCTGAAAGATACCAATAAAAGAACTGCCAGGAGAACTGAGATTGGTGAGCTGGGGCAGAAAGATAGCAAGTTCAAGCTTGGCCTGGTCGATTTAACAATTTGGCAAAATCCTGTCTCAAAATAAAAAATCCAAAAACAGGCTGATGATGTGCCTGAGCGTGAAAACGTGGGTTCAAGCCCGGGGACTGGAAAGAGAGAGGAGGGAGGGCTGGAGGGAGAGCGGCGCCCATCCGGCTCAGGGACGCTGGGTCTCGGCCACAGGTCACCTCTGGAGGAGCCGTCTCCCCGCCTGTCTCCCTCCTTCTCCAGCACACACCCCGCACGCCTCAGCCAGACAGCCGGGTCCTCCGAGTGCCCTGTGCCAGCAGCTCCCGCACAGAGTCTTCTGCAGCTTCCCGGCCTGCTGAGTTTCGGCAAAGGCTCTGGGGCCGGGAGCGCCCAGAGAGTTTCTTGAAAATTCAGATTCCCCGGCCTGGCCCGGTGATGGAGATGCAGGAGATCTGGGGTGGGCTCGAAATCTGACTGTCCCTGCTCAGTGACCCCACAACATCACTATTTTTGTCATGGAGACAAGGTCTTGCTGTGTGGTGTAGACTGACCTTGAACTCACGAGGTACCTCAGGCTGGCCTTGAACCCTCAGCAATCCTCCTGCCTCAGCCTCCCCAGTGCTGGGATTATAGGTGTGCTCCATCATGCCCTGCAAAGTTTTTTTTGGTTTTGTTTTTTGTTTTTTTTTTAAACATTCATCCCAAGACAGGACCCCACCGCCCTGTGGACATGGAGTAAAACCGATCTTCCCTGACAGGTCCCAGTGTCCTCGGCCTGGAGCTCTGCAAGGGACTGCACACTCCGTGGGTCCAGGCCTCTGTCCCGCCATCCTACCTGCCCCGCACCTTGGGATCACACTGTGGTCCCTCAAGGGTCTCAGCCCCGAGACCCAGAGCCAGCCCTTCCCTCCTCGCCCTGCGGCTTGGGCTCCTGCCATGGATTCCCCCTCCTTCTTCCGCTGTCAACCGGGTAAGAAGCTGGTTTAATGCCCTGCAAAAATATTCAAAATCATGAAGTAGTGAGTCTTGGTTTTTGGCCAAGCTCTGACATTGGGTTACCCTTGGGCAGTAATTTGACCTCTCTGAATCTATTTCTTAGTCGCTAAAATGATGTCTAAACAGCTGAGTGTGTGGCTGAGGCAGGAGGATCACCACTGAGTTTGAGGCCAGCCTGGGCTGCATAACGAGACCCTGTTAAACAATAAATAAAAACAGAAACAAAAACATACAAACAAACAAAAAACCAATTCCAATAGTAAGACACCACAATAAAGCCTTAAAAAGCCAGCTAACCGGCAGCCACAGCCCGGCGCGGTGACACATACCTGCAGTCCCAGCACTCAAAGGGGCTGAGGCGGGAAGAGCGCAGATGCAAGCCTGGCTGGGGCATCTCCATGAGACCCTGTCACAAAATAAAATACAAAGAAAGGGCTGGGGGCGGAGCTCAGTGTAGGGCTCTCAGTTCAATCCTCAGTATAAAAAAAAAGTCTCAGCTTGAAATAACCCTGAACTATTTTCTTTGGGGGCTAAGCTCAGCTTTCCCCCTAGAAGTCCTGGGGGTGTATGCTTCATGGCATTGCTGGAAGAAGAGGCCAGAGGTGAAAGGACACAGGGTGGCAGTGGGAGGGGACAGAATGGGCTCCTAGGAAGGGAGTCCACGGTGCCTGAGTTTCTGTTTGTGAGCCTTCCCCCTTCCCGGGCTCTGTGGCCTCTTGTCCCGGGAAACCAGCCGTAGAAATCAGGCTCTCGGGCAGCTGGTTACACATTCTCCATCGAGGGACAGAGCTAGTTCCTGAAGCCTGGCTTGGGTGCTAATTCCTGCTCCCACACCTACCAAGTACTTCCATGAATGTAGCACGGGGAAGTTTCATTTTTTAATTTTTCCTAAATTGAGCACACTTGTTCCGAGTTCCCTTTCAACTTTTCAGGTGTGACAATAAAAGCTGGCAAAATAGAAGCGTGCTCTGTCCCCCGGTCACTGCGGTGACTTTACTGGTCCTCAGCCACTCGGTAGCAGAGAAACATTTACCAGAGACTCGAATTTCTGGGCAGAGAAGCAAACTGTTTTCTTTGTCAGGCCTCCCTCTTTCTCCCTCCCTCTTTCTCCCTCCCTCCCTCCCTTCCTCCCTCTTTCTCCCTCCCTCCCTCCCTCCCTTTCTCTCTCTCTCTCTCTCTCTCTTTCTCCCCCAATAAGGCAAGTGAGAACCCCTTTGTACAAATACCCTGAGAAATTTACACAAAAGAGGACTTGGACTCCCAGATAGTCCTCCTTTCCATTTAGATCTTAAAATAACTGCCAGCCTTCCCTCTAACTCTCTATAAAACCCTAAAACTCATAGTGTGTGTGTGTGTGTGTGTGTGTGTGTGTGTGTCTTCCCATGGGAATATGGTATCTGTTAATTTTGAAACTGAAAAAAATTATTTGAGGGGGGAAGAATATTTATACACATATACATCTAAAATGGACTCAAATATGAGTCACGTTGTCTTTTGTTTCTGTCACTCACCTAAATAAATTTAAATTCAAAAGGACAAGTGCAGGTGTTATCTTTAAGAAAAAGAATTAAATCAAACCAGGGAAACAGAATAAAAACACACAGATAGAACAAGTAGGGTGTGATGGTGCGTGCCTGTAACCTTGGCACTCTGGGAGGCTGAGGAAGCAGCTCCCGAGTTTGAACCCAGCTTGGGCAATTTAGTGATTTAGTGAGACCTTGTCTCAAAATTTAAAAAAAAAAAAAAAAATCAAAAGGGCTCGGATGTAGCTCATTGTGAAAGCTCTGAATTCAATCTCCAGTACTGGAGAAAAAAAGAACTAATACAAGTCACCACTTACACAGTTTTTAGGGCATGGTGGTGCACGCCTGAAATCCCAGCAGTTGGGAGGCTGAGGCAGGAGAACTGCCTGGAGTTGGAGGCCAGCCTGGGCTACATAGTGAGTTCAAGGCTAGCCTGAACTACACAGCAAGACTCTATCTCAAAATAAAATAAAATAAAATAAAATATAAAATAAAATAAAATAAATAAAATAAAATACACAGTTCTTCAATCTTGTGTCCTTGGAAAAGAAACAGAAGACTGGAAACCGGAAACTCAAGCTCATCGATTTGTTCAGACTCTTGCATCCTGACCAGGCAGGACTTTTTCCCTTTCCTGAGAGAGCTGAAGGTCAGGCTTGTCTCTGTGTGGCACTGCGGTGTAAGTGACTGCTGTTGTGCAGGAGAAAAGCCCACGAAGCTTACAATTTTTGCAAAGAGAAAACAAACCTCCTGCAGACCACAGTAAATAAAGTAAGAGCGGTGGGGTGATTTGCAACCATGTAACAGGGCTTTTGTCCCGGCTCTTTCTCCGAGCCCCAGGGCTGTGTCCCGCCCGCGGGATCGCGGTGTCGCCCCCTCGGTGACAATGGCCCGGCCCGCGGCCCTCCTGGCTGCAGCCGCCCATCCGCACACGCTGGGCTGACTCACAGCCACCCGAGCAGTGGGGCGCAGGGCGCCGCGATTCAGGGTTTCTGCAGACGGGCTGGATTTTCTCGAGTGTCGCAGAGCGGGGTGCCAGGCTTAAAAATAGCCTCGCTCGCCCGGCTAACCGTTTCCTGGCCCAGCGGCTGGTCCGTCCCGCAACTCCGAGGCCACCTGGGACGATGTCCCGAGCTGGGTGTGACTCGCTCCTGAAAGAGCTGCGGAAGACGCCTGGGAGACAGCGAGGGCGAGGCAGGAGAGACCCGGGTGACCGGAGTGGAGACGCCTCCCGTTAGGGTTTGTGTTGACCTGATTTGAGCCTGGTGAGAACTGATGAGTCTTTGATTATTTTAATGACCGTGAAACCTGTGCATTCGGAGAAAGAAATGAACACACGGGCAGACTCTGCAGGCCTAGGCAAGCCGGGTGGGGCCCCAGAGAGAGGGGAGGCCTGACGCTGAGGCCCGAGGCAGGGTCTTGCTATGTAGCCCAGGCTGGCCTCGAACTCACAGAGATCCCCCTGCCTCAGCCTCCTGAGTGCTGGAATAACAGGTGTGTGGATCCCCCTGCCTCAGCCTCCTGAGTGCTGGAATAACAGGTGTGTGGATCCTCCTGCCTCAGCCTCCTGAGTGCTGGAATAACAGGTGTGTGGATCCTCCTGCCTCAGCCTCCTGAATGCTGGGATAACAGGTACGCACCCCCACACCCTGCTTCTTGTTGCAGGTTTCAGTGTGGTCTATAGGGCAAGGTAAACTTTAGAAGTGCAGTACACAAAGAGCTGGCAGGTGCAGTCTGCCGCCGTGCCCCAGTATGCTCCGACTTGTAAACGATCATGAAAACACGCTTGGTTTAACCGAAAGACAAACTTCTGATTACTTGAAAGGGTTACCATTTTAATGTCTTTCTTTTTCTCTCCTTTTTCTCCTTTCTTTTTCTTTTCTACTTTCTGCTCTCTTTCTTCTCTCCTGTCTTCCTCTCTTCCCCCCACCCCTCTCTCTGCTCATGCAACATTATAAAATATCTAAGGAAGGGATGCTAACAGGAGACACCAGTACTACCCTTGAGACGAGTGAAAACAAACAAACAAAAACAGATACACTCAAATTCGGTGATTACAACATCTGTGATTTAATAAATGATCATGTTTCAACAGCTACTACCACTAAGAAGAAAGAGCCTGGCTTTAGAATCAGACAGATCTGGTTTCCAATCCCACTACTTCCATTTGTTAGCTGTCAAATGCATTAAAAATTGCTTGAAATGTCTGAGTCTCAGTTTTTTCATCTGTAAAATGGGTGCAACACCACCTGTCTCTCAGGTTGCTTGAGGATTGAATACGATAAGAAACAGCAACTGAGTGGATGTGGACAGGTACCTCGGTCCTCACAGCTGATACCACTAATGCCATCTTTAGCTTCGTCCTCCTGCCCCTCCCCCTCTTCCACCTCCTTCTTTGCTACTACTGACTGAACCCAGGGCCGCAGTACTGTGCCACTGAGCCACAGCCCAGCTCCAGGGTAACAGAAATTCTTTGTGAAATTCCTTAGGAGTCCCAGGAAAATAAATTTAATACAAAGTGTAAGCTCTTTAAACCTTAAGGCTTCTGGTTATTTCGTAATTGTCAAACTCTGTTACAAATAGTGCCGCCAGATGAAACCCGGCAGGTGAATCCGAGCCGTAGACTGCAGAATCCTGGCAGTGCCCGCGCGGCCCGTGCGTAGTGTGTTGAAGGATGTGTCGTTTCTCTGGAGTTCGACGTCACCAGGGCCTGGTTTCAGTTTGAGACCTGACGGTCTTACCGCAGGCCGCGAAGCCTGGGTCTCTTCGGTACAGTCTTTCTTCAGTTCAAGTCTCTACTGAGGTCACAGGAAAGAAGCACTTACTGTAGATGATCCTAAAACATAATGAGTGAAATTAAGAATAGAAATTTAACATACACAGAGTATCGTTTTTTGATATAAGAAGAAGTAGAAACGATGTCCATTTTTCCATTTTGCAGTTTTAAAAGTGACTTCTGCTTTTTTATAATTGCTCCCCAAACCACAGCAATGTGCCCTTTTTAGGTTCACTTGGTCAGTTCTGAGGCAGAAATGACTCGGCTTTGTTTTGCCTTCCCTGGCTCCAGGGTGGGCTCCGTGGAAACTTGATTTCACAGACAGGCCTGGGGCCCAGGACCTGCTGACGATGAGGCCTGAGTCAGAAGCAATGTCCACAGGCAGGGCTTCCTTCTCTGGCAAATCTGCATTGCACGTGACAGGAGCGTGGATGCCCGGGAAGGGCTCGGGTGGGATTGTGAGCCAGGCACGGTGGCACACAACTGTGACCTGGGAGGCTGAGGCTGGAGGATTGCAAGGTTGAGCCCAGTCTGGGCAGCTTAACAACTTATCAGGCTGCTGTCTCAAAATAAAAAATAAAGAACTAGCATGCAAAAAAAAAAAAAAAAAAAGATGGACTTATGAACATGTGTATATCATTTTATACTTGCTTAGAACCTGGTTTTCCTTTGTTATTTTGTTTACAGATGGGGTGATGGGGTGAGGAATTCAATATTAAGAAGAAATGGAGGCCAGCGCTGTGGCACACACCTGTAATCCCAGTATTTAGAAGGCTGAGGCAGGAGGGTTTCAGCAAGTTTGAGGTCAGACTGGGCTACATAGTGTGTTCAAGGCCAGTGTGGACCACATAGTAAGACCTTGTTTTAAAAAAACAAAAAAGAAGAAGGAGGAGGAGGAGAAGGGGAAGAGGAAGAAATGGAGAAATTTAAAATATAACAAAATTCAGAAATGTGAACATCATAGTAAAGTTAACACTTCAGGTAGGAGCTTTGAGTTCTTAATTCCACAGGATGCTACCCCCATAGGGAGAATGCTGATAAGGATTTCTAATTTAATCTTATCAATAAAACACCATCCTAGAATCTGCTTTCACATGTATTTACTTAGCCATGTGGTAACATGATTGATAACACACATACTTATATATATATTTAAGAATATTATTAACTGATGAGCAAAAGGAAGGGGCTTCAGAATGAAAATTTTATTCTAGGTTTTTAATGTTAAAAAGTTTATAAGCTGTGATTTTTCTCTCTACCAAGTTCTTTTATTCATCCCTGACACAGAAGTGTTCTCTTGTTAAAATGTTATCATATCCCAGTATTTGTTTAAATGCCACAAATCTCCTGATCTAGTTCTAAGTAAGTTTTAAGGACTGGCTGGTTTTGAAAACTGGTTTTCGACGTCATTATCTCATCAAAGTTTTTATTTCATCCTAGTTTAGAGGTTGAAACAATGTAATTTTTTAGAATAAATCAGAAAAGCAAAGAAAAAGGCCAGAAAAGCACAGAAGAACACATGTCCCTTTGACAGCACAGAGAAATCACGGGGATGGAGACGGGCTGATTTCTAGAGCAGCCGCAATCAGAGCGACTTGGGCCATTACGCAGCGTCAACCTGTCAAATCCACAAACGGAAACTCCGCAGGTTTGGGCAGACCGGCAAGTGACACGCAGATGTAGCCTTGAAAAGAATCCTTTGCTCTTTAAACACCTGCAAGAATTCCCAAACAACCGGCGCGCGCCCGCAGTGTGCCGGGCTGACCTGCTGCGGGGAAGTTGCGGGCTGGACCGGGCTGGGCCGGGCTGGGCCGGGATGGGCCGCGCCGCCCTCCCCGCTCCTCAGCAAGGAGTCCTGAGCAAGCGGAAGTGTGACTTTCAGATGAGGGACCGTCCTGCGTGAAAGGGGCCTTTCTGAGGTTTCTCTCCTGCCTCGGCCCACGGGTACATTGTCTCCCTTTAAATTCCCTCCTACATTTAGGCTTAGGCTGATGAGTAACTTTGCAGCACTGTTGCAAAGTACTGTTTTCTAGATACTTAATAGCCAGAAAATAAAATTTAGTTTAGACTTTAATAGATTGTTAATTTTTTTCCTTTTTTTGGAGACAGGGCCTCGCTATGTAGCCAGTCTGGTCTAGAACCCATGGCAATCCTCCTGTCTCAGCTTCCTGAGCGCTCAGATTACAGTCATGCACCACACCACACCCAGTTTAGATTAAAAAAATTTTTTTTTTAATTTTGGGGTTTTTTTTTTTGTTTTTTGTTTTTTGTTTTTTGAGACAGGATCTCGCTATGTAGTTCAGGCTGGCCTTGAACTCACTATGGAGCCCTGTCCTTGAATATGTTGCAATCCTCCGGCCGCTGCCTCGTGAGTGCTGGGATTACAGGCGTTCACCATCGTGCCCAGCAAGACTTTTTAAATTTTAAAGCAGAGTCACAGTTCATTCCTGAGAAACATTCCACTGCATACATTTCAGCTGGCATCATCTGAAGTGGCATCCTCACAACACTAACATTATAAAACAAGGGCTAACATAAAAAAATTTTTAAGGTTATCAGTTGGAGCTGGATATGGTAGCCTGCACCTGTAACGCCGTACTCCAGGAGGCTGAGACAGGAGGAGTTAAGATTCAAGCCTAACCTAGGCAATCCAGCAATTTAACGAGACAGTTTCAAAATTGTAAAAAATTTTCTGGGCGTGGCGGCACGTCCCTGTAATCCCAGCATGCCAGAGGCTGAGGCGGGAAGACTGAGTCCCACGAATTCAAGGCCAGACTGGACCACATAGTGAGACCTTGTCTCAAAATGCCAAAAAACATCTGAAAGTAAAATGAGCATCCTGAGGTTAGTAGCAAAGTAGAATCTCCCTGGCTAAGAGTCAAGGCGAAGTGAGGACGGGCCCTAATATGTCATGGGCAGAGCGAGACCCAGAGAGGCCGCCCAGGGCCGGCGGATAGCTGTCCTGGCCGCCGCTGCCAGGCCGCGCCCGCCCTGATGATGGGACGCTGTCCGGAGCCGCCACGGAGCTGACCGGCCACCAGCAGGCCGCCGCCACCATCCTCCGAGAAACGGCTGCGTGGACACCTGCCTGCCGGGCTGCCGCTGCCACCGCCGGCCTCGCCAGGGCCGAAGTGAGGGGGTCGTTCACTTTGCCAGGACGGCGACCTCGCAGGCTGTCTGGTGGCAAAACCGGGTCTCAGCTGAAACCAGCTCAGACATCACTACGCACCAGAGACAGGGGCGGGGAGCCGAACTGTCACTCTGTGTCCGGCTGATCCTGGTGCGTGCTTTTGTGAGCTTCTTACATAGTATCATAATGCAGAAGCAGGAAGGAAACAAGACTGACAGGGAAATCTAAAACACATCTATCTATCTACCTTTCTTTCTTTCTTTCTTTCTTTTCTTTCTTTCTTTCTTTCTTTCTTTCTTTCTTTCTTTCTTTCTTTCTTTCTTTCTTTCTTTCTTTCTTTCTTCTTTCTTTCTTTCTTTTTTTTTGAGACAGTCCAGGCTGGCCTCCAACTCACAGTGATTTTCCTGCCTCAGCCTCCCAAGTGCTGAGATTATAAGCGTGTGCTACCACGCCTGGTTTAAAACACATCTTTTTGGGTTTTTTTGTTTTGTTTTGTTTTTGTTTTTTAAAACACATCTTTTTAAAACACTGCATTGCTTCATTTTCTTCCACCCTCTGCTTTAAATCTACAGTGTGTCCTTCACATTTCTGATTTTTTCCATTTCTCTTACTGGAGCACAATGTTACACTTCGCATCTCTGAAGCATTTTCAACATTTTAGTTAAGTACCAGCAGTCAGGTGACACTTGTGTCCCAACAAAACAAACAGAAATCCTTTTTGCATAAAAAGAAAGTTCAACTTAGAGAAATCATTTGCCTCCATTCTGAAGTCCTTGAACAATCTAGCTGAGTACGCAATCGAAAGCTCGACTTTCTAGGTTTTGTGTGTGTGTGTGTGTGTGTGTCTGTCTGTCTGTCTGTCTGTCTGTGTGTGCACGCCAGGGATCGCACTCGGGGCCTTGTGTTTGCAAGACAAGCACTCTAACCACTGAGCTAAATCCCCAGCCCCTCTAGTTTCTTTATTATACTTTCCCCATATGGGAAGGTAAGAAGTCCAGCAATAATATCTATTGAACTATCTGTCTGTCTATCTATCTGTCTGCATCTACATCTAGATACAGGTATAGTTACAGGTATAGATATAGATACAGACAAGTACACTTTTTTTTTTTTTTTTTGGTGCTGGGGATCGAACTCAGGGCCTTGTGCTTGTAAGGCAAGCACTCTAACCGCTGAGCTAAATGCCCAGCCCCGAGTATACTTTAAAAGAAAGATTTCTTCTGTTCTTGGATCCCAGATTCTGCTGGGATTAGAGGAGGATTATCTAAAAGCGTGTTCCTTCCAAGTACAGTGGTTCAGGGCTATAATCCCAGCACTGAGGGAGGCTAGAGGAGAGCAATCACAAGTTTGAGTCCTACCTCGGCAATTTAGGGAGACACTGTCTTAAAACAAAAGAAATTTTAAAAGATGGGATAGAGCTCCATGGTAGAGTATCCTTGGATTTGATCCCTGGTACTGTAAACTAACTAACTAAATAGGAAGGTATTCCCACAAGAAACCTTTTATTGTGCTGTGTGTGGGAGGGGTGCTGGGACGGAACCCAGGGGCTTTGCACTGAGCTACATCCCCAACCTTATTTATTTATTTATTTATTTGTTAGTAGGGTCCTGCTTAGTCACTAAATTGCTGGATGGGGCTCAAACTAGAGATCCTCCTGCATCAGCCCATCAGAGTGCCAGGATTAGAAGTCTGCATGTCCACATTCAACTGCTCTGTACATTTTGAAGCCATTGTCTGGAGAAAGGACTGTACTTGGATGAGGCTTTATACTGCCAATGGGCAATCTATTCCAACAGAACAGTAATTTGTAGTCATTATAATTGGCTTTTATATGCATTTGTAGTTAATGACATTTGTTTTGTTTTGTTTCGATTTGCTTTGAGATAAGGTCTCACATGCAGTTCAGGCTGGCCTTGAACTCAATATGTAGCCCAGGCCGGCCTCAAACTCACAGCCATCTTCCTTCCTCAGCCTCCCCAGTGCTACCATTACAGGCATGCACCACCACGCCCAACAAGTTAATGAAGTTTTGTTGTGGTGTTGGCAGTGAGCTTTTTGTGTTTTTTGTTTTGGGTTGGTTTTTTGTTTGTTTTTTCTTTCTTTCTTTCTTTCTTTTTTTTTTTTTTTTTGGTACTGGGGATCTAACTCAGGGCCTTGTGCTTTCTAGGCAAGTACTCTAACCATTGAGCTAAATCTCCAGCCCCAGTTTGTTTGTTTTTTGTATTTTTGAGACAGGGTCTCACTCTGCAGTTCAGGTTGGCTTTGAACTCATGGTGATCCTCCTGCCTCAGCCTCCCAGGGTGCTGGTATTACAGGTATGTGCCACCATGCCTGGTTTGGGTGTTCAATATTGTTTTTAACCCATTTTTCCTAAAAAAAAGAAAAAAAAAAAGTTACCTGAGCCTGCATCTCCAAGCTTATTTCCTGGGATTTAGTTTCCATTTGGCTTACAATTTCATATTAACAAGACTGACACTCGTAAAAAAAAATCTTTAAAAAATAATCTTTTCTCTGAAATCTTGTACGTTCTTTCTTTTTCTTTTTTCTTTTCTTCTTCCTCCCTTCCTTTCTTTTTTCCTTCCTTCCTTCCCTCCTTTTTTGTTTTTTTGAGACACAGTCCTGCTGTTTTAAACTCACTATGCAGCCCAAACTGGTCTCAGATTCACAGCAATCCTCCTACCTCAGCCTCTTCAGTGCTGGGATTACAGGTGTGCGCTTGGCTTTAACTCTTTTAAAAGAAATATGTGTCTTACTAATAAAATGTGTTCACAGCACTTATAATGATACTGTATTTCCTGAATGAATAAAGATATAGAGTGACCTATTAAAATAGATACCAATCCCTGCATTCAATAAATAAAAATAAGAAAGATAGCATGCAGCCTCATGTTGTAGCATCCTAGAAATTTTATTTTAAAAACTATTAAATACTAATTTCTATGCCGCCAGGCATGGTGGTGCAGGCCTGTGATCTCAGCACTCACAAGGCTGAGGCAGGAGGATCGCCACAAGTTTGAGGCCAGCCTGGACTACATAGCGAGACCCTGTCTCAAAAAAAAAATGCATTTAATATAGGAAATATATTGAACATTGGTCCTTTCCTCCTCCCTGGTTTTTTTTTTTTTTTTTTTGGTTTTTTGATAAACAATAATTTGAGGCTGAGGCTTTAGCTCAGTGGTAGAGCACTTGCCCAGCAAGCACCTGAGTTCGATTCCCAGCACCCCTTCAAAAAAAAAAAAACATTAGCAAAATTCACTTTCATGTGAATATATTTTCCCCAATCATATGTCCTTTAAGTTTTTTCTTACTTTTTGTTTTCTTTTTTTAAACTCGGAGCTTCACACATGCTGAGCACATTGTGTGTCACTGAGTTATGTACTCAATATCTGTCTTTTTTTTAAACTTTTTATTTTTTTAATTTTGGGTTTTTTTGAGGCAGGGTCTCACTATGTAGTTCACATTGGCCTTGAACTCACAACAATCCTTCTGCCTCAGCCTCCCGAGTGCTGGGATTACAGATGTGCACCACCACACCCAGCTTTCTTTAACTTTTTAAATCTGTGAAATGGGCTGGGGATTTAGCTCAGCGGTTAGAGTGTTTGCCTTGCAAGCACAAGGCCCTGAGTTCGATCCCCAGCACCAAAAAAAAAAAAAAAAAAAAAAAAAAAAAAAAAAAAAAAAAAATCTGTGAACTATGAACCCGGTATGGTGGCACACAACTGTAATCCCAGCACTCATGAGGCTGAGGCAGGACGATCACCCTGAGACCAAGGCCAGCCTGGACTGTAGAGCAAAACACTGTTTTAAAATCAACCAATCAGTCAGTTAATCTATGCGATATGAAGACTTTACTCTTTAGTATAAAACATTGATGTTTTGGGATTGTTTGAACACAAAAATAATTGAAAGTCCATTTCTGGGGATTAGCCACTTGAAACAGGGGCTATAAAATCTCAGTCCCAGGTCTTACATCTATAACTCACTCACCATGGGCAACCGCAGGCGAGGTGAGGTTGGTATTCATCATTTCATAGCAGTATTTCAGGGATCCGACAAAGCTATGAATTAGGCACTTTGTAAACTATAGAACATTGCATTAAATATTTTTACATCAGATCGAATAGGGAAATCATGACTTATGTATGATAGCATTCCTATCATGTAGGTTTGTGTCTAAGCACACGGATCCCTTTGGGACCATAAATTCAGCCCACAGGAAGCAGAGAGGTCGACTCTCTGACAGATGAACAACGCAGAAGAAATTAATCGACAGTTAGAGCTGTGCCGTCCTAGGGACAGTGTGATCACTTGGCCAATTCTTAATACAAAGAAAGTGGAAACGAGAGTCTAGAAGGGGAAATATCAAAGGTGCTCTTTATTAAGAGTGAAACTTTGAAATCTATCTATTTAAGATTAAGCACCATTCTTTTAGTTAAGCTGTTGTCATCTCTAACTTTCCTTGAGTAGAAAATACTCTATACTTCCAACCAAGTTATTCATGGTCCAATTTGTTCTGAGAATACTATAATAGGCTTTGCGACGATAAGTTTTAGAACAAGGATTTAACGGGAGTGAGAAGCCAGGACACAGGAGCCTCGACACAAAGCGCATATGTGGGTCTGGGCTGCTCAGTCCCCTCCCCATCCTGTCACCTTCTGTCCCTGCTCCCAAAGGGAAATGCACCCAGAATGAACGTCTGATTTTCCAAAGGACTCAGGGGACATGGCTTTGCCACTGCAGAGTTGCTGCATAAGAGCTGGGAGAGGGGAAGCTTGCCGTGAACGCCCCAGGAGAAGGGGCACTGAGGATGGCAGAAGAGAGACCCCGGAAACACATCCTCATCCTCCTGGCATCTGGCTTCCCAGTGACCGCAATCGGACCCCGAGTTCCCTCCTCAGGAAAGTAAACTTCCAGAGTGGTCTCCTGGAAAAAAGGGGAAAAGAAAGAATCATGGAGGAACTGTGTGTAATACTTTTATTTTCCAAACTTTTGAAATCTTAAAACTCTTGAGAGTACATGAAGTTACTCAGAGACACGACTTTCACCTCTTTGGACCTCTCTGACATCACTTTCCTGTTTACACTTTTTCTCTCGTTTGTATCCAAATGAAGTACTGATATTTGTTTTACAAATGAGCAGAGGGCTTGGAGTGCAACAAGTTAATCTTCATTACTTTTTCTTTTTTCTTTTTTTTCGGGGTGGGTGTTGAAGTTCCTTATTTTCCCATCATAAACACTTCAAGACATAAACACAAAATTATAGTATTCAGAAATACCAGAAACTCCTGATCGATGTTTGTAATAATTAGCTTCCCTTTTCTGTACATTTCAGTACTTCCTCGCTACACCTATTTTGTTCCAGATCTATCTTATTTGCCTATTTGTACCAGAGTAGATAAAAGGACAGTGAATCGTGGCTCACAATACAAGCTTTGATTTTAAGACCCTGTAGATCACATAGGAATACAACGACAACAGCAACACATTTTTAAGAATTTTCTTAAACAGATTTCTTAATTGTGTTCTCATGCGTTTGTAATGACGTCCAGCGCTGGGGCCTCCTGGCTTCCCACACTGTTTATCCTGTCCCCAGTAACGTGGCGGAAAGCTGTCATTCCTGGCTAAATCCTTACTTAGGGTGGATGCTATTCCTCCCCAAGACAGGGTCAGGGGGTCAAAATCGATTTTGGAGGCCACCTGGAGAGTCTAGGCCATGAACTGACTCAAAAAATTTATATCAGAGGCGGAATGGTCCCCCTCTGGGGTCGGCTCAGCCCTGCACGCCCCGTGCAGGCCCAGGCGGCGCGCAGGAGGGCAGGGCTGCTGGCCCCGCTTGCTGACCTCTTCAAACTTCAGGAGAATTTTTCTGGCAGTTACCACGGTGACTGGATACTCGAAAAGCTTATCCTTCTTACTGAATGGTGGGGGGAAAAATTAGGAAAAAATATGTTAAAACCTACCTTGCGGAGATGCCTATCATGGTTAAAGTTTTTTAAAAAGGAAAAGGGTTGACTTAAATTGCCGATGGCTTTGATACAGATTTCCACTATTGCCCCCCCAAATGGGATCTGTAAGCTCTTTCACATCACTAGATTTGATATTTTAGAAGATACGACTCTGCTTTTTAAATTTCTTTTTTCTTTTCTTTTTGCATTTTTTAGCTAATTGCTGACAACAATATGAATAATGTATTAGTGTACTTTTAAACAAT
>PVJO010019548.1:0-34018 GCA_004026905.1 Hystrix cristata
CGGAACCTATGGGATACAATGAAAGCAGTACTACGAGGGAAATTCATTGCATTGAACTCCCACATCAGGAAAACAGAAAGAGCCCAAATAAACAATTTAATGTTGAACCTCAAACACCTAGAAAAAGAAGAACAAATCAAGCCCAAAGCTCATAGGAGAGAGGAAATTATTAAGATCAGAGCTGAAATTAATGCAATTGTATTTTGGTTTGTTTGTTTTATTTTTGTTGCTGGGCATGGAACCTCCACAATGCTAAGCACACACTCTGCCGCGGGAGTTACCTGTTTCTTAAGTGTCAGTCTCCTGGGGTCCTTTATTTCTCTGCATTGTCCTGGGCCAAGCGCTGTGAGCTGACTGCACTGCTGAATTTCTGTACATATTATTGCAGAGATGCCCGTGTCTTAGTTACATTTCTTATTGCTGAAACAAAATACCCAACACCTAAAGTTAAGAGAGAAAGGTTTATTTGGCACACACTTTGTAGAGGTCCATGATCAGCTGGCTCCAAGGCAGGGTGGCATGGTGGAGGAGAAACACTTCATGCCAGGCACAAGGTAGCAAAGCAAGCAAGGAGACATTCTGTGCTGTACATGTTGAGGTGCTACTCTTCTATAAACGTATTTTTTTTTTAATTTTTTTTTAATTTTTTTAATTATTTTTTACCAAGAACATGTATTGGTACATTCTTCATACAATGGTCTCGTTCATTACAATTATTCTGTACCTATATATGATGTATCTTGGTTCTCCCCCCTCTCCCCTGCCCCTCCCCTCTGCTCCCTCCCTCCCTATTTACAGCAGGTTCATTCATCATTTTCCATATTTTCCCAGTCCCCTCTCACCCCTGTTGCCTTTCTGCTTTTCCCCTTCTTTCCTTCTAGTACTCCTCTCCTCTGCACACCATCTTCCTTTTATATAATATCTATTACACACACAATTAAAATTATTTTAATGAGCCATATTTTATTTATAAGGAAACTTAAAATTTAGCCTATAGATAAATACATTGTTAACAAAGATAGCATTCTGCCAACACATATATATTTTTTGAATTAAAAACACCTTCCAGTGTTTGTGGTAAGATGCATGACTGTGATTAGAATACATCTTGCAACTTCTCTGTTTTCAGTTGCCTGAGCTTCTATGATGAATAATTCTAATTAATTGTTAAATTTCATTTTTGCAGTTTTTAAAAATAGATTTAATTGGTTTTAAATTGGAAAAAGAATATTTTGATGTTCAGTGATGGAAACTGTCAAAATAAAAATAATAAAGGGTACACTTCATTTGCTTTTGTGTGGAATTCCATGATTATTCTGCTAATTTCTTTTTTTTAGAATTTTTATTTTTACCAAGAACATGCATTGGTACATTGTATACATAATGATCATAATCAACTTGGTTATTTTGTACCGGTACATGCTAATTTCTAAGTAGTTTCTCTTCTAATTTACTTTTCAATTACTTTATTCAGAGTTGTATTCATATTAGTAATGATTATGACAAGCTAATTGCTAATTTATTTTGCATTTTTATTGGCTCATTCACGATAGATCTGCTTTAATTTTTAATGTTTTTCAAAGTAACAAAAACGTGTCAGCAACTACCATATTCTTTAAAGATTGTTTTAGTTCAGAATATTTTATGTCATCTATGTTATGAAAAATAGTAACCTAATTACTTTAGGAGTTACTACTAAAGATCTGACAGGACTTTGACCCATGGGAGTCTGGATCAGGTAATGAATCTTCACTTTACCTCTTCACACCAGGTTGATGGTACCAAGATGCAGATCTTCATGAGGCTCTTTAAGATGTCCTGCAAGATTACATCATCTGTTCTTCTTTCTGGCAAGTACTGGCCAGCTCAGCAGTGTGCCTTATATATGACCTGTTGAGGTAGGAGTAGGGTGTGGCTTAAAGGGCTGGAAAGATGGGCATGTCCTGAGGGAGCAGCCTAGACCTGATGTCAGCCTGGGGCGTGAACTCCAAACACCCTCTTCTCACAGGAGAGGGAAAGTTCACATGAGAACTGAGATGGGATACATAGAAATGATACCACAGCTCACTGTCTTGCCCTCTTGCGCTCTAACTGCATGTTCCATCTCCTCCAGCTCTGTCCCTAAGCTCACCCGTCTCCCTCAGCTTCCTAACTACCCAGCAGCAGCTATTTCATTCGTGTTTCTTTTTCTTTTGTTATTTAAATAAATTTTCTAAAGGCCCTCATCTTGCCCATTCAATTCTTTGCTTGAGGCCAATAAGAACCTGGAAACCCTCTCCTGTCCCACATCACTGGCTCCTTTTCCACTTCACTCAACTTCCGTTGTTCCTGCATCTCCATCATTCCATTCCACAATATATTAGTAGCTGTGGACGCTTGGGTGCTTTCTGGGAAAACAAGCTGAAACACTTGGTCAGAACCTGCCCTAGACACCGCGGCTTCCAGTGGGGGATGAGGATCCATGCAGATGGGAGACCTCTGCTGCTGATAAGCCGTGTGGCGACAACCCTGGCATCTCAGTCCTCAAGACTCGTGTTGGTATGGCAGTGAGTGTAAGTGGGCAGATGCAAGTGGAGATGTAAATGTTGGAGTGTAAAGTGCTAAAATACGCAGGAGGAGTTTGAAAGGTGTAGGGACAGTGATTATATTAATGAAAGTGGAGGAGGCTGGTTTTCATCGACAACATTTGAAACTTTGAAGAAAAACATTAAGACATATTCAGGACATCTAAAGTGAGCTCCCTTTCAGATCTGACATCTATATAGAGCTTACATATTAGGTTCTCCAGAAAACCAATGGTATGTGCACAAGTGTGTGTGTGTGTGTGTGTGTGTGTGTGTGTGCATGTGCGTGTGCACAGGTGCTAAAACTGTATTGGATTTATGATAAGGAATCAACTCGCATGACTACGGAGGCCAAAAACATTTCACACTCTTCTGTCTACAAGTTGGAGACCCAGGAAAGCCAGAGTTGTCTAAAGACCTGAAGATTGGAGATGTAACCATGTAGGTTATAGTCCAGTTCAGAAGGCTAAGGGCCAGGACCACTGGGGGAGGAGGAAATTAATGTTGCAGCCTGAATAGACAAAAAAAAAAAAAAAAGCATCAGAACCAGGGAGATGATACAGTTGTTAAAATTATCGTACAGAAAATTTAAAATAACTGTGATAAATATGTTAATGAAAAAAGTAGACAACATACAAGAACAAATAGATAATTGAAGCAAACCAATGGAGACTCCAAGGAATAATCAAAAGGAAATGTTAGAAATAAAAAACACTGACGTAGAATGAAGAATACCTTGGGTAGACTCATTAGGAGACTAGATATGGCCTACGAGAAAAATCAAAGACTCTTGAGACACGTCCCTAGAAACTTCACAAACTGAAACACAAAATGAAAAATAATGAGAAAAAACAGATGAGAACACCTAGAACTCTGAGATAAGTTCAAATCATAACATGCATAATTGCAATACCAGAGAGAATGGAGTGGAATACATCTTTGAAGCAACGGTAGCCAAGAATGCGCCAAAATGGACAGATAACATACATCAAGTCCTAGAACCAGAAATCTAAAAAGAAGAAGCAGAAAAAATACCACCTCTTCACTCCAAAATAAAACCCGAAAAGCAAAAACTGCACCTAGAGAAATCGTGTTTACACTACAGGACATCTAAGCAAGAGAAACCCCGAGACTGGAGGGGTTTCATTTCCCTCCAGCCTCCACAAGGCTGGAGGGAAATGAAGCTTACTTTAGGGGGAAAAAAAAAAGAGAAATCCATGGGAATTAACATCAGAAATCATGCAAGCAAGCAGAGAGTGGGATGAAATATTTAAATTATTCCCAGAACGAAACAAAAAGAAACCATTAAACTAGACTTCCACGTCAAATAGAATTACCCTAAAAAGAGAAATGAATACTTTCTCAGACAAAACCACAGGTGTTTCATTGTTTCAAATGAAAAAGAAAAAGGTTCTTCGGGGAAAAGGAAAACGAAATAGGCCAGAATTGAGATTTATGTTAAGAAAATAAAAACGAAAACAAACAGCAACAACAATAACAATGACCTCAGAGGAAGTAAATGAAGGCAAAGTGAAATCTTTTATTTATTCTTCACTGATCTGAAAGATATCGATTTAATAATAGCAACAATATACTGGGCAATTTTAGGACTGGACAAATAACACAAATATCAAGAGCGACAAGGGGATGAGAGGGAATGACCTGGAATATTCTACAGTAGCAACATCCTACATAAGATAATCATGCTACATGAAGGTCATCAGAGCTTAGTTTAAAATGTATATCAGAAATTCTAAAGCTATCACTAAGAAAAATGTAAAAGATAATTGATATGTTCAGAGAGGACATAAAATGAAATAATAAAAGGCTGCAATGAAAACCAAAAAAGACATAGAAATGGGATAGGAATAAAAATGTAATGAACAGAAAATAGTTACAGATATGGTTGATATTAATCCCACTCTATCAGTCATCATTTTGAATAGTAATGATCTCAATGCATTAAATGAAGAACACAGAATAATAGGGTAGATTTAACAAAAAAGGAGCAAGCCGGCTAATGTCCACAAGGAACCCATTTCTAAGACCAAGATAAATTAAAAATGTAGGAATGGAGAGCATTACACTATGCTAACACTAATTAAAAAGAAGCTGAAATAATTACATCAATTTCAGACAAAGCAAAAACAAGAGAAAACAACTGGGCTAAATGGGGCACTGCACAATGATAAAAGGGTCATTTTTCAAAGACTCCCTGCAATCCTGTGTACACACCTAACAAAGCACCAAGATGTGTGATGAAATATGAGAAATTCAGAGGAGACACGGACCACCCCACTGCGAGAGCTGGAGACACCCACCCTCCACCTTCCACACTTCAAGGGTCAGGCGGGCAGAACACCAGGAAGAGTGCAGCTGCCCTGAGCCCTCCGTAATCTGAGATTTAGAGAAGAACTCACCCGGCAACAGCATAATGCTCACGCTTCTCTGCTTCTGTGAAGCATTCTCGAAGACAGACCAAACTGTGACTCAAAATACGTCAACAAATGAGGAAAGCAGGACCTGTAAAAAGTACGCTCTCAGGCCACAAAAGACACCAACAAGAAATCCGTAACGTAAAGATGACTGGAAATGCCCCAAGTATTCAGCACACTCCTAAATGGCATGTGGGTTGAATAAGATGTCTCAGTAGGAAATTTAAAACATTTCTAACTGAAGGAACATGAAAAACAACTAATCAAAATTTGTGGGATGTGATGAAAGCAGTGCATACAGGGAAATTGCAACATGAGATGCACAAGTTAGGTCAAAAAGGAAGGTCTGTAATGCGCACACGCCGTGATCCTCATGCTGTACACCTAGGACAGCGGTGGTGGACCTGTGGCGTGTGTGCTGCAGCAGGCAGGCCGAGCCCTCTCTGTCCGCGCATGAGCCAAGTCGCCCCAGCCCAGATCTGACAAACTATCAGCACATGTGCAACAACGAAGATCACATTAGTTGTGCAAAAGCATGTCCAGTGCAAACTTTCACCTTTCAATAAAAAACCGTTTGTACCACTGAAAGCTGTATTACTGTGTTTTTCTTTTAAGTCAAAAGATGTCAGTGTATGAGTTGTTTTTTCTAAACTAAAGCCTCAGGTTTGACGGCAGTGTTGGAATTTTTACATAAATAAGTGGGTTTTGGGTTGTGGTGTGAGCACTCAGTCCCTAAAAGTTTTGCCATCACTCATGTAGGATATATGCAATCTTTACTTGTCAAGTAAAAACATTAAAATGCAAAAGTACAAAAATCTAAAATCAATAATTCACCTTAGGAAATTGAAGATGAGCAACTGAAGCCTGAAGCCGCCAAAGAAAGACAGTAATAAAAAACTGAAATCAACAAAACCGAAGGCTGCTCTTTGAAAGGCCAAGAGTAAAGATCGGCCAGGCTAACCAAGAGAGGCGTCCTGGTTACGGATGTCAGGCGTGCAGGAGGTTTCATTGCTGCTGCTCCTGTGAATATTGAGCGGGAAACGAGGGGATACTATGGACACCTCCAAACCCAGAACTTCCATCACTTTGACAAGATAGATAAACTCTTTGGAAGACACGAAGAGCTAATATTCACACAAAGAGAGACAGACCATCTAGTGATTCCTCGCTAATGTGTGATGTTGTACCCCGGAGAGCGGGCGGGAGTCCTAACCCTTGCCCCACAAATGTGAGCCTGGGTAAACAGGGCTTCTGCAAATGTGATTGAGTAGCTGATGTCCTTATAAAACAGGGACAGGAGTCATGGACACACGCAGAGGTTTAGAAAGCCGGGAAGGAACAGACACACAGTGAGTTAGAGGCAGAGATTAGGGGTGATGTGGACACGGCCAAGGAAAACCTGTGGGTACCAGAATGAGAAGAGGCCTTGCCAGATACTGTCCTGGAAGCCTTAGGGGAACACGGCCCTTCCGGCACCTCGATTTCAGAACTCCAGTCTCCAGAACTGCAAAAGAAGACATTTGTGTTGCTGAAGCCCCTGCTTTGTGGCACTTTGCTATGGCAACTCTAGGAAATGAATACAGGTGCAGACCTATTTTAAATTTAATTGCTAATGACTTTCCCCAAATGGAAGTAACAAACTCAGATGATTCTACTGCTGAATTCTATTTTAAAATGCAGACAGAAATGATTCCGATCTCTGCAAATTATCTCAGAATATCTAAGCAAAGGGACACTCCCTAATACATTCTCTGCTTCCATCAATACTGTAAAAGCATATAAATGGATTATAGGAAAGGAAACTCCAGACTGCATCTCTCGTGATGTAGATGTGCGGCTCCTCAGTGAATTACTAGCACATCCAGTCTAACGATGTATCAAAGCATTACACGCCACAACCAAGTGGGATTCATTCCAGGTGCAGGGCTGGTGTGATACATGAAAATCAGTCTACATAATGTACACCGCTAGCAGGCTAAAGAAGAAAATCCTGTGAACGCATAAATTGGTGCACTAAATTTTTTTGACGAAACCTAATACGCGATGACAATAGCCATATCCAAAAACTAGGAAGAGAGGAGGAACGTCTGCAGTATAACGAAGAACATGGACGAGGAGGCTTGCAGCTAACATTCTGTTTCATGCCAGGAAACTGGGCGTGTTCCCCTCTAGTCAAGAATAAGTCCCTTTCTATATTTTGTAATCAGTCACATGCTTGACATCTTTCACAAATATCAACCCAAATAATTATTGACCTAAGAACAAAATGTAAGACCATGAAACTTTGTGGACTAACACAGAAGAAATCTGGGTTGCTTTCAGTTTTTTGATGAGTTTTTAGAAGAAACACAAAAAGTGTAGTCCACTTAAAATTAGTGTGTTGGACTTTATTAAAATTGAAGAAAACTGTGCTGTGAAAGACACTGTTGGGAATATTGAAAAGCAAGCTCATCCCATCCTACAGAGTGGGATGAAACACTTACAAAACACATATCTCACAAAAGATTGAAGCCCATCATATGCAAAGAACCCTTAAAAGTCAGCAATAAGACAGCAAATCCCCAGTTAAAATGGGTGAAATTCTGAACAGGCACTTTGGAGGCTGGCATGGCGGCTCCTTACGCAGCTGGGCTGGAGGCCTCTTCTCCACCCTCAGAGCCAGCCAGGGCGTCCAAGGTCAAGTGCTTTTGCATGTAGAACTCTCCTGCCCTGTCGCCGTCTTCCTCTTGCAGCCTTCCCCAGTCCCCTTTCTCCCTTGTGATTTCAGGAGTCTGTGTGATAGCATTCGGACACTATGGATAATCCAGGTCCCCACTCTACTTGTGGTCACCTTGTGTGTAACTTCGATTCTTCAGGCATAGCCTTTCTCAGCAGTTCTGAGTGGCGCATTGGGTCGAATAAGCAGGGATGGGACTCACGCTGAGCGCACCACGGCGTCTGCCCACCATGTGGAGCCCACACCTGTAATCTGGACTCCTCACAGACACGGATTTCAGAAAGTGTCAAATAATGAAATAGGACATGTCTGTGAGGGTGACTGGGCTTCTTCTCTTTTCCCTCACATCCTGCTTAACTGCCACACTTTTTGCCAACAACCTACCTGGGGTTTTTCTTGGCTAAATCCAATTCATAGTTCCCGCAGGAGTAGATGGAGCTCACTGGGAAGGGGTCACCCACTCTGGGACTGCATTTCCCCTGATATAAGCAGCCTTCTGTGGCTGATTTAATTGATTGCATAGCTATTGGAAATCTGCATTCATTCATTCATCCAAGCCAGGCTGGTGCTATACACTTTAGGCTGGCTTGGAACTCACTATGTAGCCCAGGCTGGCCTCCAATTCATTGTGATCCTCCTGCCTCAGCCTCCCGAGTGCTGGGATTACAGTCATATACTTTCATACCTGGTATGCCTTGGAAAATTTCTGTGACTGATGTTTTCCTAAAGGCTGAAGAAGGATGGTGTGAGGTCTTCTGCAATTAACTGTATCTGACTGAAGAGAATTCCCCTCAGACACCGAATTTCACTGGCTATGGGGGACAGACCTTTGAAAGCTGACTATAACATAACTTGAGCAGTACTATTAACCTAGTTCTGAAAGCTTCCTTCTAAATATAATTTTCTTTTAAGTATTAAGGGCATCTATTAATGATCTTTTTATTACTAAAATTACCAATCTTAAGCCTTGTAGAGCCTGTTTAGAACCCTCTTTTCCTCTCTTTTTTCTGGCGTCTACTGCTTCTAGGTCAGTTCAGCTTTTTATCGTGGAAAATATATGTGAAATAAGTTCCTAACACTTCCTCTTGGCAGTGAACATATCTTTTATCTGCAAAAGTTTTCAAATGCAACTTTATTTTTTAGTTCTACTAGATAAATAAAGATTTATTAGGCCATACTGAAGAAAAGGATTTTTAGCTGAAAGAAAAGATCTTTCAATGTTGTATATTTTCTAATATTTCAAGAAAGATTTTTAGAAATGATTGTACTTCTCAGTTCAAAATTTGGGGGCCAACAGAAGTTAACTGTGTAAAACCAAATTTATGGTAAATAAAAACCATAAGGAGAAAAAACTCCCCAGAGAAGGTTTGGTCTATGCTACTAGAATCGTTAACTGAATATTGATTACTTCTCCCACACATGTGGCATGGACCAGAGAGGGTTCTGGTTGATTTCTAGGAATTTTTCCAATCTAATGTTTTATGGATTAGTTAGAAAGAGGGATATAAAGGAAAGACAGAAGATATAAATAATTTTTGGTAGGAAAAAAAGACGTAGAGGGATTAAAATCTCTTCAATTGTGAGGAAATAACTGAGATGGGGAGAAAAAGGAACTTGGCTACATTGCTGGTGGAAATGTAAACAAGTCCAACTATTATGGAAATCAGTATTGAGATTCCTTAAAAACTAGAAATAGAAATTTTATTTGACCTAACTACTCCTCTTCTGGGTATCTTCCCAAAAGAGTTAAAGTCACCATATTACAGTGATCTATGTATAGCCATATTCATAGCAGCACAACTCATAACAGGTCACTATAGAAACAGGCTAAATGCTCATCAGCAGGTGAATAAGGACAGTGTGAAATGATTAGGGGCTCTTCACGTTACAGTCAGCCAAAGAAGTTGCCTTCATATAACTCTTGTTCTAGGACTTTTTAAGAGGCTGAGTTTAAAGGTGGCAGACTGATTACCCTGGTGGAGGTAGTTTAAATGCACCCAGGTTGTGGCACAGATACTGCTGGATGCTTTCAGCCAGTTTACAATGAAAATCAGGAATAAAAGACAGAGAGAAACACGTGAAATTTGTGCAGCTTGGCCAGAAAGGAGGCACTTGCAAAGTGGGGCCAAGGAGACTATGGCTGCTAAAAATATTAGTGCCATTTAGAAGAAGGCAAGTACTTTGCATTAGGCTAGTGGGAAAGCTGTCTGAAGGCACCTCGGGGAATGGCCAGACTGCAGGCGGCCCAAGCTCAAGGGTGGAAAAGGGTAATTGCCTTGGAGAAACTTTGCTTTGAGAAGAGAACCTTGGGGTACCTCGATCATTCAGAATCACCTTCCACCTACGGAGGTGAATCCATTAATTCAGTCATTTGGGCATTCAGATGGCGTTGCAGCCATAGTCCCCAGGACCCTGACTACTGCTTGAGCTGGTGGCAGACCTTGGAGTCATCCATGTGGTCCTGGTTCTGGATGCACACAAAATACAAGATGTGATGGTTGGTTGATTGTGTCAATTTGTAAGAGACTTAACTAAATGGTTCAGCAATCCCACACCCTGGGTGTAGCCGATCCACCCTAGAGCGGGCAGCTCACTGCCTGGATGGTATTCTGTTCTTCTCCGCGCACAGGCAGGCTGTGTAAGGGAATCTTCTTTCCCCCTCATGTCCTCCCTGGTCATGCTCCAAAGGCAAAGGTTTTACCAGACCCAAAAAAGAGTCCTGTAGAGAAAAGTTTCTTAATGAAGCCAGAGCTGTACAGAAATAGCCTTTAAAGCCTGGAGGCATGGAGCCAGGAGGAAATGGTGAGATGTATTTTCATGGCTGGTTTTATTTATTTATTTGTTTGTTTATTTATTTATTAACTCAGATGTGCCAGTAGGAAATTTAGAATGTTCCCATTGATGTAAAAGCCTAAAGCATAAGAAGCTATTCTTACCCTTTATTCAAATCATCTCTTTTACTGAGATGTCTATAAAGTCAGGCTAATTCACCAAGTGCTCTGTTTAAGTGGAAATCTGTGTGATATAAAGCACATAGTGTGGTGTATCTTCCTTTCTCTGAACCAGATGACAACCTTTCATCTCTGGGGTTTTTAAACAGCTGCACAAAGTTGGTGTGGAAAGTATCCAGGTATCCGTGACTTTGCCTCTTCCCCTACGGAGGTGAGAAATGTTCATTGATTGGGAAAGAAGGTGAGAAAATAGCAGTTAGGAGAAGCCTGGGGAGACTGAGGGGGAGAGAGGAGGCAGATGCAGGAGGGGAAGGAAGTGTTTTGTACCTAAATCTCCAGGTCCCTCTCCATGGCAAAGGTCTACAAAAAGAATCTTTGCTTTTCCTTTTAGAAAAGCACTGCAAGGTGATATTTTTTCATTTCTGTGTCATCAAAAGCATCAAGATGTGTTTTTTAAAGGAAAGATAAAATAAAATATTTGAAATCTGCGGCCATATTTCAGGAATGTGGCTTAGCTTGCTCTCTTTCAAAAATGATCTGTTTCATGCCAAGCAGTTTTGGAAAAATGAAGAAAGCAGCTCCAGCGATGAGCAGTCTCTTCGCAGACTGAACTTGTTGCAGTGTCTTGTGATGGTGAGAGCTGGAGTGTGGAAGTTCCCTGAGACCCTGTTAAGAGCTTGCTCCCAATCTTGGCACCACTGCAAGGAGGCAGTGCTCTGCCCACGGTGATCCTCAGATCTTTAAGGGCATGCACTTGGAAGGGTTAGGGGCCCTGGATGCCTGTTCTCTAGAGCTTTTGCTTCCGGGCTGCTGTGAAGTGAGCTACTTTGTACTTGTGGGCTCCCTGGCATGACGTGCTGTTCCCCAGGGCCCAGCAGCAATGGGTCAACCAACCACAGACTGGGCCTTCCAAAGCTGTGAGCCAGAACAACCTTTCCTTTCCATAAGGTGACTGTCTCAAGAATTTGCTTCAATAACAGAAAGCTGCCTACTGCAACTATAAGCCATCATTTTCCTGGAAAACAACAGATCACACCGCTAGGCAGATGTTCTCCAATAGACAGGACAGGATAAAATTCCTGAAGCCGAAGTGATAGCAAATTAGAGTATGGTTCATTCTAACACTGTGCTGCCACAAAACACCTGCAGGAGCCATTAATCTCTGCCCTCCCATTTGGTGTCAGTCTTAGTTTATCAAGGAATCTCACTTGCTGTTTTTGTTTTGCATCTGAGAACAAAACTTTGTGTTTTCAACTCTGCTTTGATGAAAAGCAAAGGCCTTCACCCATCTAAATCGATGTCCTCTGCTTACAACACGTGTGTTACACCTGTGCCTCTGTTTCCTCCCTGAGCCCACCTGCTGAGAGAAGACGCATAGTCTTCTTTACACAGATGACTGTGAACTGAGCTGGTCGCCTGTGCTGGAGAGAGGAAGGAGGCCACGCCTACAGTGGGGACATCCTCTCCTGCTCAGTCATGGGGCCTCAGCTGGCAGCCTGGCTGCACCTCACGGGCTCTGAGCTGGCTCCTCTGGCAGCTGCCTCTGTGCACCTCCTCCCAACTCTGTGTGCACTGCTTCGGATGAGTTGCCTGGAATTGGCCGGGGTGGGACTGTTTACACCACAAACATGGGCCAGAGCTACAAACCAGATGGCCCCTTCCTGTAGTAGTGTCCCAGCCACACTGGCTGCACCAGCTCTATGCTAACTCTGTGCTTTAGTTGCTTTTCTTGTTGCTGAGGCAAATACCCGGCAACCAAAGTTAAAGGAGGAGAGGTTTATTGTAGCTCACAGTTCCTAGAGGTTTCAGTCCATAGTTGGCTGGCTCCAAGGCAGGATGGCCTGGCAGAGGAGCACCACAGAGAAGAAACGGTGCATGGCAGGCAGAAGGCAGCAAAAGCAGCAAAGCAGTGAAGAAGCAGTGAACAAGCCAGCAGCAGCCCTCTTTCTGTCCCTTATATTCCATCCCAGCTACACGCACTTAGGAAAGGTGGCACTCGCACCCAGGGTGGGCCTTCCCATTATCCGCACTCAGAACTATGCCAGACCAATCAGTGCACTAATTTAGTAATCATCCACCCTTAATTCCAGCATCACATGCGTAATCCCAGCATCATACACTCTAGCGCCACCCCACCTATGACCACATGAGACTTCAGGGGACATCTAGACACAAGCCACAACACTCAGAAACTATCTTCAGGTGTGCAAAGTCTTCTGCATGCTCAGATTTCTTCATGGCTCAGTAATCCTTTTGTAAGCATCTTACTCCCACTACCCAGGCACCGCTTTGTGATTTCTGTTTTATTCTTCTCTCTCCTCAGCCAGTTGCTTCTCTTCTCATTTGATTTCCTTTACTCCCCAGTAGTTTTGCTCTTTAGACTTTAGCCATTCATTTTGTTTCTATTTAACAGGAACTAAAACACATTTTTATGCAAGTGAGAAAACAAAATACCTCTTCCCAAAGCTGGGACAGTGGTCGTCATTACAGATTTGGGATGGTCCTTCGTTTTTGGTGGCTGCTGCTCCTGTTTGGGGAGTGTCGCTATGCTCCTCAGCTGTTGTTTGGACTTGGCACGTGCCCTAGAACCTCATGAGATGGTGGCTTGGTCCTCAGCTTGGTGCATATACTTCGAGGGTGGGGCTGGAAGAGAGGCCCAGATCTCGGGGGCATGTCCTTGAAGGGCATCATTACAACCCACCCCCTGCTTTCTTTTTCTTTTGTATGCAGTCAGGAGGTGAGCAGCCGTCCACTCTGCATGCTAACCATGCTGCGCTGTGCTGCCGCCGTTCCCAAGCTATGGGGCCCCTTGGTCGTGGCCTGAAATCTCCAAACCTGACAGCCAAACTACACCTTTCCTCTTTGTAAGCGGATCACTGTTGGCGTTAGCTGTAGTGATGGAAAGCTGACGAATGTACGGGGCTAGCCAGTGGAACAGGGTCAACAGTGTACATGTGTGAGCGTGTGCATGCCTGCTTGTGTTGAGTGTGTGTGTGTGTGTGTGTGTGTGTGTGTGTGTGTGTGAGACAAAGACTGGTTTGAAGCAATTGACTCAGGCTGGAAAATGACAAAGGTACCACAGCCAAGTTGACAGATATCAGTAGCTGTCACAGGAGCTTCTGTGTCTTTTAAAATGAACGAATTCCTCTGTCACGGAGCTGCAAACTAGTCTTATTTTAGTTGGCGTGAGGAAGGACCATATTTGTGGGATGCAGGGTCACAGTTCCAGGGTTTGCAGCCCGGGTCCCTCCTCCAACACGGACCACGGAGCTGGCCAGGCCCACAGGAGGCACGTGAAACGTGGTCTCTGCAAAGCTGGCTGCTGAGGTGTAGCGGCTCACGTGCCTCCCTTCACCCTCCTCTGAAAAAACAGGCCACGAGCACGTAAATGTGATTGTTACCAGATACTTAACAGTTTCATTAAGTTAGAAACAGATATTTCTGAGTTTCTTCTTTGGGCACCCAAATTAAAAGCATTTCTGAGCCCCTTGAAGTGCTATATTAGGGATAATTACTGAAGTTTTTCTTCAGCCAAGCACTCACACACTTCCATAATTACTGTCATTTTTCTGGCAAATGTTCCTGCCGGGTATTGGAAAACAATCTAGAAAAAGATTTTTGACTAAAAAGTAGTAAACTGGACAAATACTATAAACAAATATCTTTCTGTTTCTGATCTGAAACAATAAAAATAAAACATCATCTTGTTTTCAGACTTGAGAGAATCATTGAGGGAAAGATGTAGCACATTGAATGTTTCAGTTTTTGTCTTTGATTGTAAAAAATACAGTATTTCAGGCTTATTGAGGCACTCTATCTAACTAGGGACATTATGCCTCCTGTTAAACACAAAGCTATATATTTCTGTGAAGGAAGTAGTGAAAAGAATTGTCTGAATTACTCTATTAAAAGATATATCTTTTTAACTTTTGCTTCCAAATTTTTCCAAGTACCTAGCAAGGTGGAGAAGAGTGAGTATAAGATCCATATTTTCTATGTGACAATTCTAACTTTTTGTGTAGACGCGATCCCATTTCATTTCATGACTAACAAATATAGAAATTGACTTTTATTTTCCTGTGGTGAGAAATTTTAAATATCATCCTGAAACGAGCTCTCATTGGGAGCTTGTTTGTCTACTACTAGTTGGTTCTATGGAAAAGATGGTAGGAAATTAATTACTCACATTTTATGTTCTAACACTAACCTGGCCTTAATCACGCTAAATTTTGTATGGCCCTTCAGAGGTTCGACTATCAGTTTACAGAATGATGCTCCTTATATTCAGCGTGCCCAGGAGATTTAGAAAAATATCCCTCCCTTCTCAGAAGCACCTTGATGACTTTCTCCCAGGCTCACGTGACTGATGACAAGGTGGCTGCTTTCAGTCTTGGCAAACTAATTTTTCATACTGGCCATGAAATGTGTTCTGAACTTCAAGACTGGCATGTCCTGCTCTGTGACCTTTCTCATAACTCACTATTTTCTGACTTCTGGGGATCGTGTCCTATAGCATCCCACTCCACCGATTCTTATGAGGACTTCCCTAGAACTCTGCAATATTTCTTTTGAGATTTGGAAATGATTTTTATTAGAAATGGAAATCACAGCTAAAATTGGTCAGAATATATAAATTAAATTATGGAAGAAATGATATTAATTTTAACCATATTATTTTAAAGAAACGGACCCAAGGACACACATTGAATGTCCCGGTTCCTGGGATCCATGGTCCAGTGTGCTTTCTGTGTGCTCCCCTGCCCCAGGAATTACGTAGATGGTTATCTATCAACTACCAATCAATAACAGCTTATCACATTGCAATCTGTTTACTCTGCGTGAACCTCTGCTCTTGAACAGAGTGCTGACCCACTCTGCTGGGACATTGGGGGAGATTATCTTCAGAAAACCAACGATAAAAACTTACTGCCTCTGCAAATGGTTCCAAAGACAAACAGGAAATGAAGAATCTTAAGAAAATTCATTAAGAAACGAAGAAGAATCTCTGGTATCTAAAGCAAGACCAAATGTCTTCTCTCTCCTCCCAACCCAGTTGGCCCTGAACCCACCTGCCTCTGTCCTGTCCCCACCTCACTCCAAAGTCCTGGCTCCCAGTATCTGCTGGCAGCGAGGTAGAGGGTGAGCCAAGCTGTAAAACTGGTGACCTTCTAGTCTTTTCCCAAAGGCGCAGACTCCGTGTGCAGCCAAACACAGAGAAGTGCAGTCTTCAGGGTGCTCTCGAGCGGCGCAGTCTGGGTGGAGGCTGGGAGGAGGACGCTGTGCAGATGATGGAGACACAACCTAGACTGTCAGCTGGGTGCTTTGGGGTAGATAAGCAGGGATGCAGCACCGGGAATAGCTCTCCTGTAGTCCAAGCAAAATCAGACAGTCTTCTCAAAAAGCCACAATTTGACTGAATTAATTTATAGAGCAATTTGAACTGCAAGGTACTTCTGAAAACAAGAGAGTAGTCAGTCAGCAATTAGTGGCACTTAAACGCCTAGAATGGCCAGGAAAAAAGAGAAAGTCAGACCCAGCAATGTCACTGGCATCTCAGGGTTACTCCGGGCCTCGCGGAAGATGCACCTTCTTGAAAAGCAATGTCAGAGGTTAAGACTGGGAAGATGGGAGCTAGACATCATGAAAATAACCTAGCCAGTCACTAAGCAAAAGTGAGCACGTGATAATAAGCCCTGGGCAGTGGGTACAGCACCCAGAGTTGCCACAATATGTTGACTGAAATGTCCTGTTTCTAACAAAAAAATTCAAAGACATGTAGAGAAGCCTGAAAGTAGGAAGCTTATAACAGGAAGAAAAACACCTGTGAGCTTAAATTAAGCAGTCAAACAGATGTCAGATTTGCAGAATAATCCTAAAATAAGTACACGTATTCACAGAACAAAAGAAAAACACATTTATAGACACAAATGATGGTGTGTTGACAATCAAACAGAGGGCACCAATAAAGAGCTAGAAACTACGAAAAGAACCAAATGAAAGTTCTTGAGTTAAAAATCCAACAACAAAAAAATCAGTCCAGGGACTAAAGAATAGATTTAAATGGACAGATGAAAGAATTAACTCATAGAATATGAATTGATCAGGATTTTACAATTTGGAGTACAGAAAGAAAAAATAATTTAAGAACAATGAACCAAGATGCAGAGGAATGTGAGACACCAAGACGTGCAGAACAGGAGCAGCAAGAAGAGAAGGAGCACAAAGAGTATTTGAGGAAGTAATGGCATAAAACGTACCCAGTTCACGGAAGAATACTATCCCACACACCCAGGAAGACGAATGAGCTTCTAGGTAGGGCCAATACAAGCACTCACAGATTGGCAAATTATAGTAAAAATGTGGAAGGTCACAAAGAACACGCAGCCAAGAGCCTTCTATTAAAAATGGAGATGAAACAATGACTTATCAAGACAAAGGTTGAATTTGTTGCTAGTCATGACACCTCACGAGAAATACTAAAACACTTTCTGCAAGCTGAAAGTGTGAGCATAGATAGTAACTCAGAACACATAACAAAGAGCACCAGAGCGGTACTTACAGTAGGCTGGTTAAGCCTAATTGTGGCAGCACGATTGGCTTGGAGCCACCGAGGTGATAATACAGCACACTTCTCAGTGTGTTTGGGGTTATGGGGCAGTACCGTGGGTACCATATCTGGTTCCTGGTCTCTTCCTCGCAGGTACCGACTGCTCCCTTGCTCTTCTTCCTGGCTGCCATGAACTGTGCATCTTTACTCTGCCTCATTCTGCTGCCATGACGCTCCTGCCTCAGAGCAGCCAACCTCAGACTGAATCCCCTGAAACCATGAGTGTTAAGTTGGTGGGTGTTGAGTACTGTGTCTTGACAAAAAGTTAATACAAAAATTGATATTGAGATAGGCATTTTTGTGACTGTACCTAATCATAGTGTTTCAAAACCTTTAAAATTGGCTTATGGGACGTGTTTGGAAAGGTCAGAAGATGAAGGCTAGAGAAGCCCTAGAATGTTATGAACAGTGTTTCATGTGCAGTAATGGTGAGACCTCAGAAGACCAGAAAGCCGAAACCAAGCAAAGAGTAAAGACCAGCTTAGGAAGTTTCAGATGGACACAGGATTTCACTGGCATTGGACAAGAGGCCCTTTGTGTAACATTCTGGCAAAGAGTGTTTCTGTATTTTGCCCATGTCCTGAGACTTTGAAGAAAGCAGTGCAGGGAAGTAGACTAATTGGTCTAGCAGAGAAAAATATCAAAGCAGCCCAAGGTTCAGCCTGTGATCTGGGTACTACTGGCTGCTTTTAGAAAGATGAATGCTAAAAATAATTTTTAAAATGCAGACCAAAACTTTTACAAAACTTGAATTTTAGCCCCAAAGAAATGATGGTTGAAGTTGAGGACAAAGGAGGTACGGTTCTTAAAGAGATTAGTGCCATTTAAAAATAAGAGGTATTTTCTTCAAGGACAAAAAAAGATGCCTTGGGCTGGGGATTTAGCTCCGTAGTCAGAGTGGTTGCCTTGCAAGCACAGGCCCTGAGTTCAGTACCCAGCACCAAAAAAAAAAAAAAAAAAAAAAAAAAAAAAAAAAAGCCTTGAAGACATTTCAGAAATCAGCAAGGTCGTTAACCCGTTCCAGAAGGGCCATCTAGAAGTTGGTTCCCCAGGACTCATTTCACAATGCTCAGCCACCCAGACACTCAGAGGCCACCATAGCCATGGTCCAATGGGTCCCAGCTACTTCTTGTGGCTGGTGGAAGGCCTTGGAATTGTCCACATAATGTTCCTTTCACTGGCCTGCAGAAAGCGAGAACTGTCAAGTCAAGGAATCTTCCACCAATCTTCGGGGAAAAAAAGGCCTGGAATGCCAGGCAAACTGAACCTGAAAGGGCAGTTCATAAAGCTATAAAAATAAAGCCAAAGGTATAAGAGATCCCAGAAGGTTGGAGATGCCAAGAACATAAAGCATTTGCCAAGAAAAGGTACAGGCAGTAGATGGAGCTGGTCCATGAGAGGTCTAAAACCAGCAAGGCCGAAGGGGTGCAGCTGCCTAAGACCTCCAAAGCTCACATCTTAACGCCTTGTGCTCCAGAAGCTGACCATGGAGGTATAGGACTCATGTTTGCCCTGCTAGGTCTTGGTCTTGCTTTGGTCTGATTCTTTTCTGTCCTCATATTCTTCTGTTCTGAAATGAAAATGTTATCCTGTGCCATTATACCCTGAAATTATGTAACTGTTTTTGATGTTCACAGCTAAGAGGTGCCTTCAGTCTCAGAAAAGACTTTGATTTGAACTTTTAAAAATGTTTAAAACTGTTGAGATTTTGGAGAAGGGATTACTGCACTTTCATTTGTACACAAAACAGTTGTGTCATGTTAGGCAAAATTATTAACTTAGTATTGTGTTTATTTGGGGATTAAGTATGGTTTAAGGAGATATCTTTGGGAGTTAAATTCATAAGGGGTGGAATATGATCATTAAGCTTAATCATGTCAATTTCATTGGCATGGGAGCCACCAAGGTGATTATTTAAGCATTCTTCTGGTGCATCTAGGTGGGTCATGGAGACATCGTCTCATGCAGTATCCCTGATCCCTGGGCCCTTACTCTGTGGTCCTGTTCCTCTGCTCTGCCTCCTAGTTGTAAAGAACTAATCAGCTTTCCTCCATCATGCCCTCCTGCCATGATATTTCTTAGAGCCAGATGACCATGGACTAAATCCCCTAAAATCATGAGCCAGTTTAAACCTCTCTTCCTTTAAGTTGTGGGTGCCTGTATTGTGTCTTAGTGACAAAATACATATTCTCCTTTCTTCTCATAACTGACTAAATGTAATTATAAAAAATAATATCTATATAATACGTTTGGTCTATAATATAGAAACGAACATGTATATTTGCCAAGCACAGCACTGGGGAGGTGTGTGGTAGAAAATCTATATTGGGCTAAGAAAATAACTATCAATGGTAAAGTGATGATTATAACAATGTATTTTTTAGTTTGGAAGAGTAAGAGATATAATATGTGTAAGAGTAATATGATAAGAAGAGGGAAATGAAATAGAAATATGTAGATGTAATATTTCTCTATCAGCAGAATTAAATAATACAAATCTGAGATCGGTTCTGATATAGCATGATACATAGGATAAACACTAGGAAAAGTGTTAAAACAAAGCTAAACATGTAGTTAAAAGTCCCTAATGAAATTAAAACCTACTTTGAAATTCACTACATGCAAAATAAAAGAGGAATAGAGAAATGAAAAAAGCCATGAGACATGTAACAAAAACTAAGATGGCAGATGTAAAAACAACTACTTCGAGAATCATAATAAATGTACATGGGTAAGAGATGCAATCAAGAGAGAGTGATTGTTAGATTGGATTTAAAAATATGTTCCAACTCTATGTGGTATACAGGACACAGGCTTTAGATTCAAAATTACAAACAGACTGAAAGGAAAGTAGGTCAGCCCACTGTTGCGTCAGTCCTTCGGGCTACTGCTGAGAACATAGCTAATTCATTATTGAGCCCATATATGCAGGCGTGTGCCCAAAGTTGCAGGAAAAAAAGTGACAAATGGTCATCAGTCCTGTCCTACAGAAGCTTATAGTTTATAGAGAACTGAAAAATAACCTAGTAAGTCTATGGGAAAGACCGTATTTCCAAGAGCAAGGCTGAAAAGAGGAGAACAGGAAAGGGCTGTGGAGGAGACAGCACTGGAGAGACAGGTGGAGTGATGACCGTGCAGGGAGGATGGTTGTGACACAGCCCTGGGCAGTGCATGTTTCCCAGGGCCACACGATGATGATTTGGCACAGAAGTAACCTGCGGGTGCCTGTCTGCCAGTAGTATCACTCTCTACAGAAATATGGTAAAACCTGTCCTCTGCTTCATTTTGTGCACGTAGTTAGGAGGAGACAAACGTACTCTCCGGCAGGGCTGAGTGCCATTGCTCATGCTTGTGCTTCCTGCCTCCCTCCTTCATGCTGTGGAGAATTCTCTGTGTCTGTGGAGATGTGGGTGATATCCAGGTGGGCCAGCTCCTGCAGCCTCAAGAATGAGAGATTTCCATCTGTAAAAAAAAATAGCGTGGGTTAAAAAGAAGAAAGGAAACACAGGAGTGAACTGATTTAGGTTTGTAATAATTCTGTGTCCTTTAAAGATACCACACGTTAAAAATCACCTAGTTCTGTAATAAAGCAAACAAAATAATTTTACTCTAGTTATAAAGTGATGTTGTGTCACATTCTTTTAAAAATATCCCATTAAACATATGATGCTGTACTATCAAATCTTGATTTTTGCAACAAGTTTTCAGGCTGTACCTGTGACATCGAGATCCAGCTGCATTTTTCTTCTTAGAAATACATCCTTAAAGTACCTTCAGACTCACCACAGGTATTGAAAACCAGTCACATTGAACAAGCGAGGAAACAATGTTTCTTAGCGGATAAGTGGGTGCTCCAGCTCTAAAATACCCAGCTGTCCCCTGTGGCAGAAGTGAAACCCTGGCCCGGAAGCATGTCCGACTGATTGCCACGTGCAAGGGGCATTCATTCAGACCCACGCCCAGCGGACGGGGCTGCTCCACGCAGCCTCCTCTAGCAGTTGTTTCTTAGACTTTTGCTGACGACTCTTCTGAAGTGGCGGATGGGAATAATGCCACCAAATGATTTCCTTAGTGACGAAACGGCAGTATTTTGAAGATTTAGGAAGATATAGATGGCTCCACAGATTAATTTTATGTCCAATTTCAAAATTGGGATTATTGCTCTTGTCAGTAGTAGGCAAGTGGATATTTGTCATTAGACACGCTCTGCTAATCGATCTGCTCACACACATTCTGGATATTTTCTTCACAATCTGCCTTACAGGAATCCATGCTAACTCTTTGTATTACTCCAAATATCAGCATTTTATAAGCTTTTCATGAACAAACTTATGGGCTAACGATTGCTTTGAGAACTAGAGCAAATGTCCTTTAGCACTGCAGACAAAAGCTCCTCCTGAATGGAAGGCAGCTGGGCCGGAACTGTGAAAAAGACCCCAAGCTACAGTCAGACCCCCTCCCTCCTCCCGCCGCCCTGTGTCATGTGACCACCCTGTTTCCACTGGACAAAGTGGTCTCTTCGAGCTTTCTTTCCTCCCAACATAAATAACCCTCTTCAGTAACCTCAGCCCATGAACAAACTGCCTACTGTGTCAGGACCAAGCGGTGTGTGGACGAGCACAGATCAGGGCGCCCACAGTGTCTAGGGGAGCCGGACAGAACCGTGGAGTGTGTGGATGAGCACAGACCATGGCGCTCACAGTGCTTCCACAGTGTCTAGGGGAGCTGGATGACTACATGGTGTGTGGACAAGCACGGACCAGGCTGGCGCCCCACATACTCACCCCTGTGAGGTAAGCACCCCATGATTCTCCTCTGGAAGCCAGGCTTGTGTCCCCTGATCTCTTGCAAACACTGATATCCTGACAAGCTCAGGGCTCTTACAGATGTCCATCCCCATTGCCCCTGACAGCTCCCAGTGGCAAGCATGGGGAAAAGGTCTCTGGGAAGTCGCTCTATTGTTGTTGGTGCAGTATTTTGGTCTTCCAGCCCAGGACGTTGTATGGGAAATTTTAAATTTCCATGAGTGGTGCCGGAATGCTTTACATGCGATAGAATGACCCCGCAGAGAAGCCCTGGCTCTGGGCGGTGCTGAGCTCTCAGCATGGAAAGGGTCACTGGTTCACACAGGTGACCTCCAGGGACCAAGGGGGCACCTGCGGGTCCTTTTTCACAGGGTGGGGGACATCAGACATTAGAATTCAAGTGGCCCTTTGGGTCACTCTGCGGATAACTCTGGGAATACAGCAAACCTCCCTGCCAATCATCTTTTCATAATCCATTTGGAGATTAAATGATTGTTCGCTAGTTTTTAAAGAAAGACCAAAATGTATTTTCAAATGTTGGTTATCTTCTCCTTCACACACAGGGCTTTAAAATTCTTTTTTCCTCTAAGAAAATTTCAGTTTTGCATGGGAGCTCTGAGGGCACCTGCAGGTGGGCCGGTGCTGCGGCTCCCAGCTGTGCACGTGATCTTGGAAAAAGGAGCAGAAAGCAGAGCTCAGGTAGAGGCACTGAGTGTTTCTGGCCAGCGCAGGCACATTTGCTGCTGGTTTAAGAACAGTGTTTTCCTCCAGGTAAGAGGAAGGGCGTGCTCCAAGCGCTCTGTAAACACTGGAGACGAGGACGAGGGAAGGAAGGGCGAGCCAGGCTCTGACTCGTGGCCTGAGAGGAATGTCGCGGTGTGGCGCCTGTGGCAGGGGTATGGACACAGCAGCACAGGGCCCTCACGATGAAGGAAGAGCTCGGTGCGTTCAGGGCCCACCGGGGTCCAGGAGAGTTCTTGATGCCATATACACAGGGTGCCACAAGCAGAGGAAGTAAAGGATCCCAGAGAGGTTGTCTGACCTTGTCAAGGACACGCACTAGCATCTATTAACTTTCATCTCAGTGAACACGCTTTAGTTACTTCTGTTGCCATGTTGTTGCTGAAGAGTTGCATGGAAGGGCTTGAGGGGCTTCTCCTCAGTCACCTTTCAGGCAAGCAGTGCTCTTCCTGTCTCTGAAGGTGGCAGCACAGCTTACCTGTCCCCCGTCCCACCCGCAGACTCCAGATTTGCATGTTACTGGCCTCCCCTAGCGCCTCCTGCAGTTTCCCGGGTAGTCTCCTGCGCTGGCTCAGCCCATCCAGGACTCAGGGCTTGAATTCAGCCCAGTGTTTCTGCTGGTGTCATACAGCCCTGTGCACTGCAATCCCAGCGAGGTGTCAGGGTACAACCTGGGCTCAGGCTACGAGGCACAAGGGGCGGGTGCAATGCCCAGCCGGGGAATCCATGGCTCTGCCCTGCTTCTAGGCCCTCACCCCTCGTGTCCCACTGCTGTGTCACTTGTCCTTTTCCCCACTCCTTCCACTTACCCTCCAGCCGCCTGTACTTGTCCCTCTCCATGATGCACACCGTCCCTTTGTTCAAAGTTGCTTGGGAAGACAGACAACTTCCAGCCTGGCAGAGCCCTTCCCGAGGGAGCTCAGTCACTCTCTGTACCCACGACTGTTGCACCTGAGGATCCAACCAACGCTGGACTGCAGCATCCAGGAAGGAGAAATGGGTCTGTACTGAACGTCTGCTTCTGTCAGGCCCTATTCACTAAAAATATAATCTAGAAAACTATTTGTAGAGCGTTAAGGCTGTATTAGGTGTTGTGACTTGGGAGACAGGGTAAAGTGCATGGAGGACGTGCATAGGTTTGGTGGGAACGATGCATCACTTTATATCAGGGACTTGCACGTCAGGGATGTTGGTGCCCACTGGGGCTCTGGAATCAGCAGAGATTGTATTTCTCACATCTGCACTGCCAGAGAGAATCTAGTGGTCAGAAATCTCAGAGTGTATATAGAATCATACTAAGTATTTTTTCAACATCTAACTCGGTGAAGAGTGTGTTCATTGTGTGCAGCGGAAGTTCTTAGGCCACGCAGGAAAGACCGCTGTACAGGAACAGGAAACTCCTATTTCAAAACTCGTAATAAACTCTATTAGGAATACTTTCTCTCTTAAACTACAGATCCGTTAAGGGTCCCCAAATACCACGCAGTCTGATGGTTTTCAACTCTAGGGATGCGTCAAAATCCCGGGAGCTTTCTGTCGTGATTGTTAACGCTGATGTCATCCCTGGCCCTACAGAGCCTGACATCTTCAGTCTGGGGCGGCTGCTGCTGGGGCCGTGCTGCATGGTCACCACAGAGAGCAGCCCCTGCCCTTCCCCACCCAGGAGCACTGGGGAAGCGGGTCAAACAGTGTTGCCGGCCGGGCTGCGGCTCTGAGCCCCTCTGCTCTGGGCCTTCGGAGCTGGAGCCGGTCTTGGCCTCCGTCCTCCCACTGGAACTGCTGTCCTCTCACGCTGCCTGTGGCACCTGCTACTGAGTATGACCACCCCGAGGAAGAACAAGCAAAGTCCTTGCCAGTCTCTGGGCACTGTCCTTCCCTCAAGGGCACCTTTACCCACCTCGCCCAGGACTCCTCTCGGGGCTGCACATGTCGGCTCCACAGCCTGGCTGTCCCCCTGTGTCAGCCCTGGGCTCAGTGGCCAGGTCATCCCTCCCTGCTGGGTGAGGTTCTCAGCCTCCCTGCAGGCCATCTGACAGGTCTGTTCTCAATGCCCTGCTGTCCTCAATGGGATTTCAGGGATCCCTCATCCACACTTGCATCGTTTTTCTTATCACGGTGTTCTTGCCTGAATCCTTTCCATGTAGCCTGTGAGCTGACCGATCAATACACATCTACCTGCTATTCCAGTGCCTAAAACCGAGTCTGGTATGAAACAGAAGTGGATGTCCACTCGTGTTAATAACAGGTGATTAAGCTGCAGGAAGCAGTGATTCATCGGAAAAATTCCCTCCAAAATGAAGGGAAAAGTAAACCTTTTGCCTGCACCACTATGATGTCATGATATTATAAACGTGTGTGTGTGTGTGTGTGTGTGTGTGTATGAAAGCCCCTATCAAAGACCTAGGAACTGTACATTTTTTTTCTCTTGGAAGCCCTGTAAATGCTGAGAATTCTCAGTCTGCACAAGGAATTGGACAGGAATAACATAGTAGAGAAATATAAAACGATAAGAAGACGTTTATGCTAATCTCCCAGCTGAATCTCCCAGAAAAAAGTAGAAGGAATGTAATTCACACTGGAGTCACATTTCGTAAGTTGCACTTCTCTCTTTCTGAAGCCTGGTCCTCCACACTCAACCCACCTCGCCATGTCCCTCTGAACACCTGCCTCCTCTGGTGAGAAAAGATGCCTTTTACACACCTTCCAGGCACACCCTCTCTCCATCCTCCCCCGACTCAGGGACCGCAGTAGCGGCAGCTTCCTTCCTTTGAGGGAAGAACTCGCAGGTAGGCACAGTGGCCGAGGTCTGGGCTCCTCAAGCATCGCAGACAGAGACGGGTGGTTCCTTGGCTAGGTCTATTTTTAATGAAATTGGCTGAAGTTGTAAGTGGGAGAAGAATAAAATATGTACAATGGATTGACTTGGATTGCACTGTAGGATTCAGCCGCTGTCTTTTTTACCACCTTGTTCTTTCCTCCTTTTTTACATCACCTCATATAAAGCGTTGGGTGTAGACTTTTGGTTATTCTCCTCAAATACAACTGCATGAATATGAACAGGAATGTCTCTGAGCATTCATTTTCTCCTGCGGTGGGGGAGGGGGTATAATCAATGAATGCGGCTTTCTACTTGTCTTACTTTTAAAGAAGTTTCCCCTTCTAACTAGTGAAGCGGGAATGGGGAACACATTTTTTGGGTGTGTTTGGCCATTCCTGCACCATAAAATTCCTTTAAGGCAGCAGATCATTTAAGAAAACAGCAGGGGAGACCTGGAATCAGTTTGTGACTGCTTTTAGCCTTGCCCCAGGAGGTGTCGTGTGTAGAGATTTTCATTTCTGACCTCTCCAGCTGGCCGAGGGCTCAGTGGTGAGCATGGGAACGGGGGTCTGCAGCATGTGCTGTTGTGGGGATGAGCAAGGACCTTCAGCCGTCCCTCCTTCACGGCGGGGACACAGGATGGTGCTGACACCGCCTGTCGCGGCTTCTCCTCCCTCTTCAGTCCTGATCCACTTAGCATCAGGGACGAGCAAGGCGGCAGCTGCTGCTGGGACGGCATCGCTGTGATCTTTATTTTTCCTTCTATCTGAAGAGAGAAGATGCTTGTATTTTCAATCAGAGAGCAAGACTCTGCCAGAGTATTCCTGCTGTCTTCTTTTTGGAAAAATAAAGCTTGGGAGAGCTGACGAAGAGAGTGATCTATACGGGCAAGTGTTGGCTCCTGTCTTTATCCTCATATCTAAAACTGCAATTCCTCACTAATCAGTTTAATGGCAGACCTGCTCTGAGTGTGTATTACTTCTCACCAAATGTGCACCGTACCCCGTTTCAAAGACAAATGTCCCCACTTCCCCAGTTGCAAGAGCTTGTTGACTAGCAACGAAGACAAAATTCCGTACGGGGCACATAAACCGGCATCAGGGGAAACCCTAACCAACCACAGCAAAACCAGCATGTAAGCACCGTACCAGAGTAGGTTCTGTAACTGGGAAAGGGGGCCACATGTCCCACCAGGGTGGCGGGGAGTGCCGCTCCTGGGGGCGAGGTGCAACTGGGCTGCGGAGGGTGTCAGGAAAAAAGAAAAGGAAACCGAGTTCCACCAAAGAGGACAGGCATTGTGGGAGGAAACGTGAGCGGCGCTGCTGGTGTGAGGGCCGAGTGGCGCCCGCCTCACAGGCTGAGGGGCTTTTATGGGTTTGCAGGAGGAAATTGCTGCTATCTTGAAACGAGTTATGTGTTGAAGTCCTTGATCGCCGGACCGTGGTGCTCTGTGACTGCCGGGGAGATAGCAGCCCTCCGACTCCCTCATTGGCAAGGGCCTGCAAATCTTGGGGCTCCGTCTAGTTGCCTTCCAGTTACGACAGCAGGTCTTTAACTCCCTCCGAGGGCCACATGCAGGAGGAGGAATTGCAGCGGAAATGCAGCACACCCGGGGCGGGGCGAGACATAGGGCGCCCCCTACTGGGCAGGAGGTGTCTGCAGCATTCAAGGCCTGAGGGAGTGGGAGCCCTGACTGTGAACTGGGTGTGAAAGGGAAAGCTGGGTGCTGGGCGACAGGTGCACTCAAAAGGTGAGCAGCTTGCAGCCTGCGCACAGAGCTGGGCCTGGGGACAGGAGCCGACTGCCACCTTGGGGCTGCTCCTTATGGTTCTGGGTCACTGCTAGAACGGACTGCTGTAGGCAGAGAGCGCAGGGGAAATGAGAGGAAACGACACTGGAGGGCAGTGCCGGCCATGGTGGAGTTTCCAGGGAGCAGGGAGCAAGGCACTACTTCCAGCCAGGATGGACAGCAGGAAAGATCAAGATCATGGGCTCTGCTGGAAAAAGAAAAAGGAAACACAGCATGGGGGTCAAGATGATGGGGAAGAACCAAGGGGAGGAGGGCGCCCCAAGGAGTGCTGTCTAGCCAAGGTGACAGAGGTGAAGTGGGAAGAGGCTGACGTCACAGGTGGGGTGGAGCTGCGGGAAGAAAGGACACCAGACCTGTAGCTGTGTAGAGTGATAAGGGGAGGAGAGGAGTAAGAGGAGCAGAAGCCTGGAGGATGCTGAAAGAGCAGTTGGAAGAGGAGAAGAGGAGGGACATAGGGGAGAGGCTGGGGAGCTGCAGTCCACTCCAGAAGGACCAATCCCACCAGACCAGCAGCAGAGGACGTAGTCTTTGAATGGCAATCTTAATTAAGTTGAGAATCTTTTTAAGAAAATGGAATTGCAAGACAGCTGGTCCTCCGTATCTGTGGGAAACCTGGCTCTAGGACCCGTGAGGACCTGAATTCAAGGATGCTCACTCCCTGATGTGGACCAGTGCAGCATTTGCGTCCAACTTCCGCAATCTGCCTGAGGACTTTGGGTCACCTGTAGGCTCCTCGTGTGCCTACGGTGGTGTAGGTGTTGTGCCAACATTTGCTGTGTTGTTTAGAGAATAACGATAGGAAAACGTCTGTACAAGTCCAGTACACACCAAATTTAAAAAACAGCACAAAACAAAACTTAGGTTTCATCACAGTTGATGGAATCCACTGACACAGAACCACGGAGATGGAGAGCTGGCGCTTTACAGTGACATTTCCAGAAGACGTCGAGGGAAAGATGCACAAACGTAACTACGTAGGGGTAGATCTTAATGGAGAGATTTTAGGTGGCATCATTTGAAGAAGGACTAGCGGATGTGGGAAGGAAGGGAAGGTTGGAACAGCTGGCAGAGGTGCAGTGATGTGTGGAGCCCAAGGTCGTGGGGACATAGCTATCACCCACCCACCGGCCACACAGCCCCACACGACGTTTCCTTGGGTGCTGGTCAACAGTGTGGTCTCTGGGTTCAACAGGTGAGCTTTGAGCCCTGGCCTGGTCCTAATCAATAGCCGTCAGACTGTGGACTAATGACTCAGCCTCTCTGTGCTTCCCCATAGCAGTGTGAGCGTAATAAAATGAGGTAGAGGACATAAATCTCTCGGGTAGAAGTAATGGCTTAGAACTGTCTTCTCACTCTCTCAGAACCCACAAAACTCGATCTAGAGGAGACATTAGAAGGCAACAGTGAGCTGAGATGGAGAGAACCTCAGGCCTGTGTGAAGGGAGGCCTCCCCTGGCCGTGGGGACAGGGGATTTCCTCCTGAGATCTAGAAAGGCTACTGCTGCTGTGTAGAAATGAAATGGTCCCCAAGCCCCATATGTCAAAGCCTTGGTGCTTGTCAGAGGCACCTCAGACTGGCTGAATCAGCTCTGGTGCACAGACTGAGGCCCCAGGTGACTGGGCCTGAAGGTCCCCAGAGGCCTGCTCTCTCGCTAGCCTGCACGCCCCCCTCACATCTGCCCTCCATTTCGGTCCTGCACTGACTCAGTGCACCTTCCTCTCTGCGGCTTGTTTTTTGGACAACTGAAGAATCATAGAACAAACTTTTAGATGGCTCCATTTCAAAGTGTGAGATGGATTACTGAATTGTACTTGCTGCTGTCTTGCCTAGGAGAGAAACTGTGAGTATGCCGTGCTTAGGTTTACAAAGTCCTGTAAACTTGGAATATGAAAAGCGAGTTATGAAATATTGATGATGCATCTGTTTCATAAGCCTTAGCTGTGTTTGGTCAAGAGATTTCCCTGCCTCGGAGTTCCAAGACTGTATTATTTCTAGGGAGAGAAATTTTTCTTATAATAATTACAAACATTCTAAATTTATGAGCAAAACATATACAGCAATTTCTCCCAAAGTTTTCCTAAGTACCTCATCATAAAACAACAGAACTTGAGAATTCTGGTTATGAAAATGAATCCAACTCTCTAAATTAGCTGTTCCTAAGTCATTTGGAAAGAGATTAATATGCCTTTAACATATTTTCTGTTCCAGTTAGGAGCAAATTTTTTCCTTACATATAAAAAGGGCCTGGAGTTGGCATCACATATTAGAAAATTTGGCATTATGTAGATAATGAGCAAAGGGGAAATGCATTTCAAAGGCAGAAAAATATATTACACTAGTGTTCCTGCAGTGAGCCCTGATGGTGTGGGTTATCATGGAGCATAAACATTAAGTACAGTGCTCACTGGACAATCTGGAAAGCACAAGGTTAAATGCAACCAAATGAGATATTTTTTGTAAACTCCCTAGAGTTTATAATCTGAAACATGTACATCCCGAACTTCAAAGTCAGGCTCATGTGTCAATGCTCGCTGTCAGTGGTCTTGTAATGAGGCCTCGGGAGAGCTATGATCAGGATTCTATGAGGTCAGGAGGGGCTCTGTAGGAAGCAGCAGAGAGACTGGATCTGATAAGCTTGCTCTGCTTTGCCACGTGATGACAGGGCCACCGTGGGACTCTGCAGAGCATTCTCCACCCCAGAGAAGACCATCAGGTACCAAGAAGGTGCCAGTGTCATGTTCTTGGCCTTCTGGAACCATGAGCTAAACCTCTCTTCCTTATAAGTCACCGGGTCTATGGTGCTCAGTTATAACAACAGCAAACAGACTAAGGCATGGTTCTTTCCCAAGTTGTTTTTCCTAGAGCATTTCTCCATGAGATAGATGTTTCTTACACAAAGAATTTGGAAAGGCCAGTCCTGCAACTGATTCAAACACTTTGTATAATTTAGCAAAAGGGGCACTTTCCTCAGCACACCTTGCTGCTATACTCCAGGAAGCTGCCGATGCCTGTGGTCTGCAGGGCTATGTGGTGTGTGGCGATGCCACCTTCCACAGCGGCGCAGCAAGGGCCTCCCTGCCTCATGGTGCTGGCCCACAGTGGACACCATGGGTCCGAGAGTCCTTTCCACAAACCACCCATTCCCATCCACCCATCTCATGTTACTCAAACTTAGTAATGATGAGTCCACCTTTCGGTGTTAAACTTGCAGGGACTTGGGAGACATGAGCCTTCTCATTTGGAGAACCTCAACCACCAGCAGAGACTTTAAAATGTGTTGGTAGAAACCTTCAAATATGAACGTGGAGAGCAGCATCCCAGCCCAAAGCAGCCAGTGATGTAGCATGTGTGCCATCATCATCAGGTGGAGGACCCTCGCCGACAGGAGACAGATGTAAAAGTGAGGCTTGCTTCAGGGAAGGCTGAGACCAGCAGAAGGGAGTGCGAGTGTGAGGAAATAACAAAAGGGGCACGTGGAGTGTCGGGGAAGGGACCGTGGGAAGCAAGCCCCTCGAGGGCAGAGCTCAGAGGCAGCAGAAGAGGGAACGATCAGAAGAGAAGATGGAAGATGGTAGGCAGCTTGGTACCAGCCCTGGCAGGAGCTCCCGGCAGAGGAAAGGAAGATGGTCCAAGCTCAGCAGCTTCCACAGGCTTCCACTGTCCAGCTCCAACTTGGGAGAAATACGCACACAGCCTCACGAGCAGCCGTGGACTGCACTGGTGAAGGCCGGGTGACTTCCTGGGTATGCCCAGGCCGAGGCACTGGGAGCACCATATCCCGGAACGCCAACCAAGGCGGCAGGTCGGCGTGGCTGGTCGCCCTGTCAGCACTGACTCAAAATGCAATGCAGCTCGGTGCTTGAAGTTCTGTCTGTTTTGTTGCCACCCCACAGACCACCTCAGAAACCTCATAACCGACGGTGGCAGGTGCAGTTCTTTGTGCTCAACAGTCATGAAGGAGGCGTGGTACATTAAGACTCTGACCTGAGTGGGTGCGGAGAGCAGAGCCTTTACAGCTGTGAAAAGGTGAACTTTCTCGCCGTGCATTAGTGTGCAGTGTAATCCATTTGAGGGGCAATCAATAAAAGATCTTAAAAGCATCCACATTCACACTGTCTTTATTTTCAGTTCTGGGTAAGTTAACCTGTACGGATAGGTGCATTTTCTGATTATGCTGCATAAGGAGTGATGCTTGATGAATATATAATGTTCAAATGCATTGATGGACTTTCCAACCCAACTTTCTGCCATAACTATGTTTAAGGTAGAGCATTAAGATCGATTTGCATTCCTTAATCACTTGATAATTCAGATTTTGGCATGACAGACCCCACACATGCTAAGTGACATGGAGAAGCTTGGCTAAGTTGACAACATACCGTCACGAACCCGCCATGTATTCTCTGCGTCTTAGACCAAGAGAAGATTTAGGTGCAAAGTCTGGCTGTGTTCTGGCAGCCCACAGCAGTCAGGAAGAAAGGACACATTGTTGGAAAGGGCGCAATTTGTTTCCTGGGTCACAGCTGCAGACAGGAAGTACTCCTCTCCTTCCCAGAGGAAGCGACACCGGTATACGGCCTCCTCTCCCACACCCAAGCTCCTATCCCTCAGAAAAGGGAGACACTCCAGCCTAGGGAACAACCAGAGGTGAGAGTCCTACTTCCCCGCTGAGTCCTGTGAGAGAGCTAGAGAGGGGTCAATGGCAGGTGAGATGGAAGCACAGCTCAGCTTTGGGACTTGCCTCCCTCCCTCCTGACCTCTGCAGGGAAGAAACACCCCCTTGAGGTCTCCTGTGGCCCGACCTATGCTCAGGCCGCCAGGTCCCATAGTCTTCAGCTCCTTTCTGCCACTGCAGGTTCCTTTCCAAAGAGTTAAAAGTCTGAGACGAAGGGAAATGGCTAGCAATTTGGAATCTCCTTATCACTCAGAAACCAACATTTCTGAGACACTCAGAATAACACTTTCTGGCTAACACACGTTTAACTTTCTATACAAAAATGACAGTAAATGTCTTTAAAATTATGCTGCAAAGTATATTTTAATCAATTATAAGTAGTTCATTTCATAAACAATAAAACTGTTCAGTCAAAAATTATAAGGATGAAGATACAAATACTACACAGCTTCACTACTGACAAATAGCCAAGTTACCAATAATAAATGTTAATCTACTAGAGTGAATCCTTCCTTTAAACTTGTTGTGTCCTTACACAACAAGATTATATTAGAGTTTTGTAGAATATTTAGAAAAAAACAGTAAAACAATAAAAAGAAAATATAATCGCCTAACCCTATCACGCAGAGATAATTATTTTCAATAATTTGTTTATATTATTTTAGGCAGCACTTGTGAATACACAAACTATAGTATCAGTTTTACAGAACTGGAATTCTTATCTATTCTCTCGTAATGAGTTTTTTTGTTTATCGATTACGCAATTTAGTTTTCTTAAGCAGTTTGGCTGCATGCGGGACTATAACTGGCTGTGTATTTTGTTACTGTTTTATAACAGTCTGAATTTGTTCTGAAAATTTCCAGAATTAGCGATGCCATAGTGCAGTGGGGCACCGGAGTTGACCTCGCTGGCCACGTGGAGGTCGCTTCATCTGGGTGTGAGAGTCGCCACGCGCACGGAGTGTGTGCCGATTTGAGTACTTTATTAACCGGCAGTCGAGTGCGGGCTCATGCATCAGAAAACTCTCAGCAACTGATGTGACGCAGAAGGGGGTTTATATAGGCAACACTTGCAATATCAGAGTCACAAAACTGTTACAGAACTGTTGGTTCTAACGTGCATCAAGAAGAGCAATTCATCGCGGGCAATGCTGGGTGAGGAAGGCGGCTGCACACGGGGCTCGCAGAGCGCTGACAGTTCAGCAGAAGGTCAGGCTCGCGTGGAGGCCGCTTAGCAAGGAAGAGCTGCAATAAAACGGAGGCACTCTGGCCATCGCAGTCGTGGTTTTCAGCCTTCGTGACACTGGCAGTAATCCCATTCTTTCCCTGGTGTGTGCGAGCGGCTACTACGTGGCTGGCGCCAGCAGACTACAACCAGGAGGCAGATCATTAGTGGCAGCAGAGCAAGAACGTGGGAGGTGGAGCTGGTAGTTTGCACAAAAGAGCCCCAGGACGGCCTGGGAGAGAGCGCCCCAGCCTCAGCGGCAGAAACACAACCTCCAGCGAAACAAGAGTAGGTACGGTCAGAGACAAGAGAGGTCTCCCCGCCCCTCACTTGAGCTGGCAGCTAGCTTTTCCTCCCTGATTCGTGGTACTTAGCGGCCTGGGGTTCGATTCTCATTCAGCTGTGTTGGAGCCATTTGTTGTGATCTATTCCCATACTACGCAATAAACACTGCTAATATTTAATAAAAAGACTATCTCATTCTCAGAGACAACCTTAAAATACCCTAATATGCTTGGGAATGGGAAATAAAAACGGTTTCCATAGCCCTATTTTATTTTAGTGGGGAAAGCATCACTGTAGGAACATTCGAATGTGACTCCTAACTTGCCTCTGCTCTATTTTCAGGCCTGGATGGGAACAAACACCATCAGATGTCCCCAGCTGCCGC
>PVJO010019549.1:0-33938 GCA_004026905.1 Hystrix cristata
AAACAAACAACAACAACAAAAAAAACCAGGGGCTGGGGATTTAGCTCAGCAATAGAGCGACTGCCTAGTAAGCACAAGGCACTAAGTTCAATCCCCAGCACCCAAAAAAGAAAAAAAATTCAATAACAGGCAACGAAATTGAAGAAGTAATAATTTTGAAAAATACTAAGAAAATCACAAGTCCAAATGGATTCACTGATGAATTCAACAAGAACTTTAGGGAATACCTAACACCAGTGCTCCTTAAACTCTATTGAAATTGAAGGGGAAGGTGCATTCCCAAAGTCATTCCTGGAAGCCAGCACTAGTCTGATTCCAGAACCAGAAAAGGGCTCAATAAAAAAATAAAAAAAAAAAAGAACTAGAGGCCAATTTCTTTGAGGAACATAGACACAAAAATCCTCAACATGACAATGGCAAACAGAATGCAGTATGCAATGAATCATCGAAAAGATCACACATCATGATCAAGTAGACTTCATCCCACAGATGTGAGGATGGTTCAACACACACAAATCAATAAATGTGGTACATCACATAGACAAAAGCAAAGACAAAAATCACACAATCTTCTCAGTTGACACAGAAAAGGCCTCTAACAAAATCCAATAACAATTCATTATAAAAAAAAAAAGGGAAACCTGGAGAAAATAAGTGTAGAAGAACCTTATCTCAATCTGATAAAAGCCATATATGCCAAACCAATGGCCAACATTATATTAAATGGGGAAAAGGTGAAAGCTTTCCCTCTAAAAACAAGAATAAGACAAAGATGTCCCCTGTCATCACTCCTGTTCAATATATGTTGTTCTCAAAACATTAGCCAGAGCAATCAGTCAAAAGAAAAAAATAAAAGAGATATGTATAGGAAAAAAACAAGTCAAATTATTATTTGATGATGACATGACCCTTTACACCAAAAACCCAAAAATTCCACCAAAAGACTCCTACAATTAATAACCAAATTCAGTAATGTACCAGGATACCAAGGCAACACACAAAAATCAATAATATCTACATACATAAATAATAAACTCACCATGAAAGAAATTATGAACACAATACAATTTATAAGAGCATCAAGAAAAATTAAATACTTAAGAAGTAACCTAACCATGGAACTGCCAGACCTCTACAATAAAAATTAGAGTACTCTTCGAAAGAGATAAAAAAGAACATCACAAAATAGAAAGACAGCACCTGTCCCTGGGTAGGAAGAATGAATATTGTCAATATTCCATAGTTCCAAAACTGATAAACAGATTTAAAGCAATTCTAATCCAAAAGCCAATAGCATTCCTCAAAGAACTAGAGACAACAATCCTAAAATTTATACTGAACCAGAAGAGACCTGTAATAGCACAAGCAATTGTGGGCACCAAGAGCAAAGCAGGAGGCATCATAATCCCAGACTTCAAGTTATACTACAAAGCTACAATGATTTAAAAACAAAAAAACAAAAAAACCAAAGCATTGGGAAAAGAAAAAAAAAAAAAAAAACAGATGTGGACGAATGGAACAGAGTAGAGGATGCAGAAAAAACTCCAGGTATATTCAGCTATCCGATCTTTGACTAAGGAGCCAAAAACTTCCCTGAGGAAAGATAACCTCTTTAGCAAATGGTGCTGGGGAAAAATGTTTAGTCACATGCAGAAAATTGAATCTAAACCCATATCTCTTGCCATGTACTAAATTAAATCAAAATGGACCAAAGATCTAAATGTTAAAACAGAAACAATCTGCTGGAAGATAAAACGGGCAAAACTCTTGAATACACAGGCATAAGTAAGGACTTTCTGAACAGAACCTCAATTGCACAAGAAATAATACAAAGAATCAACAAATGGGATCACATCAAATTAAAAAGCTTCTGCACAACAAAGGAAACAATGAATAGAGTGAAGAGACAATCTACAGAATAGGGAAAAGTTTTTGCCAGCTATTCCTCAGACAGAGGACTAATATCTAGAATATATAAAGAACTCAAAATAATTAGACCTCCCAGAATAAAAGACCCAATCAAAAAATGGGCAAATGAAATGAATAGAGACTTCTCAGACGAAGATGTACAAATGGCCAATAAACACATGAAAAAATGTTCAACATCTCTTGCCATTAGAGAAATGCAAATTAAAACAACACTGAGATTCCATTTCACACCAGAAAGAATGACTACCATCAAGAAATTAAATAATAACAAATGCTGACAAGACTGTGAAGAAAAAGGAATCCTTCTACATTGTTGGAGGGAATATAAACTAGTACAACTACTATTGAAATCAGTTTGGAGAGTCCTCAAAAACCTAAAAACAGAAATTTCCTTCAACCCAGCCTCTGTATTCCCCTTCTCAGTATCTTCCCAAAAGAGTTAAAGACGTGATATTATAGTGATACATGCACACACATGTTTGTAGCAGCACAATTCACAACAGTTAAATCTTGGAAGTGCCTTATATATCCACTAACAAATGAAGGGATAAAGAAAAGGTGGTATTTATACACAGTGGAGTACTACTCTGTCATAAGAATGATAAACTTGAGTCATTTGTAGGAAAACAGATGCATCTTGACACCATAATGTTAAATGAAATAAATCAGACACACAAGTTTTAATATCACTTGATTTCTCTTATGAGAAGCCCAAAGTAGAAACAAAGAGCAAAATAAAAGGTACACAATAGGAAATAAGGAGAGAGATCTTTTGCAAACAGGAAGGGGACCAAGATCAGGAAGGAGGAAGAAGGTAAGAGAGGGGAAGTAGATAAAAAAAAAGAATTAAAATGTGTTATGTACATGTGCCAACTCCTATGAGGTATGTGATCATCATGTACTACAAACATGTACTAATAAAAAAACTGAAATGAAAGAAATCATGGTACACACAATGTATATACATGCAATGGAGTATTATCTAGTCATGAAGAAGAATGAAATAATGTCATTTTGAGGGAAATGAATGGAATTGGAAGATATCATTTGAAACAAAATAAACCAGATGCAAAAATACAAGTATCATATGTTTTCTTTCAAATGTGGTTACTTAAGAAAAGAAAAAAAAAAAAGATGACCTTAAAGTACAAGAAGTACCATTACTATTAGGAACTGGGAAGAAGGAAGGACAAGGGAACAAAGAGCAGAAAGTGAGACATGGTAAAAGGGAGAGTGAACATGATCAATGTACAAAATATGCTTGTATGGAAATAGCATGGTGAAACCCTTAAATTTTTATAATTAGTGTATGTTAATATTGTTAAAGAAGTAAAAAAATTCTCTTTTTTTACAAAATGGGAGTGATGTAAAGTTTCCTTCTAGAATTCTACTTCTGTGTCTTCTTTCATTCAGAACAAAATAATCTGGTGACAGGAAGTATGGTTTAGTGGGAACATGCTGTTGAAAAATAGAACTACGAATAGCATCTCCCCCAAATCAAAGGGTGCAATAAGCTACATTCCAAAACTGTGTAAGTCAGCTATCACTGTGATAGAATGTAACTTAAGAAAGGGAAGATTTGTTTTGGCTCATAGTTTCAGAGGCTTCAGTCCATGGTTGGCCATTTCCTGTGGTGAGGAAGAACGCAACAGCAGTGGGAGTGTGGGACAGAGTAAATCTGCTCACCTCATGGCTGCCAGGAAGCAAAGGGAGAGACAGCCTGTACTGACAAGTTTCCTCCCTCTGTTTTTGTTCTACCTGGGCCCACAGGCTGTTGCATGGTGCCACCCACATTCAGGGTGCATCTCCCCATTCAGGTTGTTGGCCTACATATTAATGGTCTCTGGAAACACCTTCATGGATACAGACACACCCCGAAGCATGCTTTACAAATTTCCTAGGTGTTTTTCAATCCAGTCAAGTTAACAGTGAAGATTATCCCACAAGCTAAATCCTTGATAATAACCCCCCCACTGTTGCCTCCTGAAAAACGGGGCTCATAAGCAAGTAACATGGATCCTATTGAATTACTTTCCTATGTGGTAGAACTTTTCCTATTTTCTAGGCCACTTTTAGGAGAATCTTTCCAAATTCTACCCATATATCAAGGCTAAATTCACGTATTATCTCCTCCCTGAAGCTTTCCTGATTATTCCTCCAAGTCAAAGTGTATTTGTGTCTTACATCTAAACCCTGCTGCTAGACTGTAATGTCCTTAAGTCCAGAACTCTAGTCTACATTATTCAATCCCATACTGATCCTATAGTATACACATGATACGTGTGTATAAAAACAGAAAAATCTCGTATAATGATGCTTAGAAAGAAAAGGTTAATTGGTTACCCAGCTGAAGGGGCTATTCACAGATTATGGACATATATGAGGCATGTATAAGTACACCTAAAAGATAACTACCCAAATAGAACATCTACGTGCACAAAATGGGTAACCCCTCATGTGATGTGGTAGAGGATCTCATACAAGAACTGGGAAAATTAGCCAGAGGACTTCCTTGCCTTTTCCAACTCTAAATTTCAAAATAACTGTCATATTCTGTTTTCTACTGCTCTATTAGAATGCTACATAATTTGATGGCTTACAAAAAAACATACTTGGCTCAGTTTGGAGGCTGGCAAGTCCAAGAGTATGGCACCAGCATCTGGCAAAGACCAACATGGTGGAAAGGCAAGTGAGCACACAAGAGACAGAGAGAGGAAATTGGCTGAACTAATCCTTTTTATCAGGAACTCAGTCTCCCAAGATAACAGCATGAATTCATTCATGAGGATAAAGCCCCTTATGACCTCATCATTTCTTGAAGGTCCCACCACCTAATAACATTACAATGCCAATTAAATTTCAACATGAGTTTTGAATGAGACATTCAGGCCCCAGCAATGATTTTAAGGAGGTTTGCCTTAGCTGGATAATCCTGTTTTGCTAATGTCTCTATAGACACTGGCAATTCCCGAAGCTTTTTCAAACGTGATTGAAACACACCCAGCTTATAGCTTCTAAGGAATGCATCACAAAACCTTCTAACTCTGATGTTATTACACCTTGACCTTACATGATCATCACAAACACAAGTATTTGGAAACATAACTGTGTAACATTCAGATCCATATTCAGAAATTCAAGATTATGTGTCAATTTTGCATTCCTTTACTCTGGGTTCTTGGTGTCCCTAAGAATAAACCAGTTCCAGTAGAGAGTCTGACAATGATTTTCCTAATACCTGGCATTGTCTCTCTATCCATTTATTTTCCATTCACAGCACACACCACAATAATGCTAGTCCCAAGGGACTGGGGATTTAGCTCAAGTGGTAGAGCGCTTGCCTAGCAAGCACAAGGCCCTGAGTTCATTCCCCAGCACTCCCTCCAAAAAATAATAATAATGCTAGTTCCTATATGTTGTATATGCGAATTTATATAAAGCAAACTTTGAAAGGATGGAAATTAATCAGGACTCTAATAGCAACATGTCATAACATGCTTCTTTAATTGTTTCATTACTCGCAAAGAAAATCCAATAAAGCAAAAATGCAGTCAGATTTTCTTTCACTAACCCTCACAACATAAAAATTTGTGGGGGGGCGGGGTTTTGGGGATTTACAGCACTTGCTGAGCAAGTGCAAGGCCCTGAGTTCAATCCCCATCACAAAAAAAAAAAAAATATTTTTTGAGGGAATATAATTTTCTCCAGCTAGATAATGTTTTTAATATATAGAGAAAGGAATGCCTATTAATAAATTCTAATTATCAAAAATTATTTAAAGTAATCCAAGCTAATCAAAAAAGTTTTCTATTTTAAAATTATTTATGGTGGTCTCAGAAGCATCTTTGTTATCACTGGGAAAAGGTGATCTCTTTGGTTATCTGTGGAAGTAAGTACAACACAAGATCATCAGGTCACCTCATATAGTAAACAACCAAAAAGTGGAGGGAAAATCAATTACTACTTTTTTTTTTTTTTGTGGTGCCGGGGATCGAACTCAGGCCCTTGGGCTTGCAAGGCAAGCACTCTAATCACTGAGCTAAATCCCCAGCCCCACAATTACTACTTTTAAGAAGGCTTCTCCCATAATATCACCACCAGTCTCAAGAAGACATTGTATTACACATTGGTTGCTTACATATGAACATACAGGAAAAACATTTCCTAATAGGGTTACAATGACTTCTGGAAAAAGACAGACCCAAGTCCCTTTTATGCAGACTATTTCCAAACCCTTCCTGGTTTCCTTGAAAATATCAAACTTAGGCTTCTACAGTCTAGCACACACTGGCTTATTTATTAAACATTTGTTAATATCCCCCAAGTCTGGTTCATCAAACACTGTGAATTCATCTATCTGCTGACCAATAAATTCAATCCCAATAAGTGAAAAATTGAGATATTAACCTCATTTGCTCTAAATTTGGTGCGCTTATACCAGGACAAGTCATCCAAATCAGACAAGTTAAGGGACCCTCAATAATCTGCTGTGAATCTATAAAGGAGGAAGCACATTCTTAATTTTCCTGCTGAAAAATCACCAGTCAGGGCATGGAAAAATCCCAAACTCAGAGCCTCCACTTTCTTTAACCAGCCCTGCTGGCGTCCTGGCAGACCAATTTGGAAACCATGATTAATCCCTTGGTAAACAGAAAATAAGCTCTGAGGCCAAGAGAAGCCAAACCTGAGTCACTCTCTGGAGGGTGTACATTTGGCCAGTCTAGCTCTTCCTCCTCATCCAGGAGCTGCTCGTTTTCAGCAAACAGAAAGGCCTTGCTGTGGTGACAGAGGAGCCCAGTAAAGAAAAGAGCAAAACATCATTTTAAGTGACTGACTGTAAACTGGTGCCCAGGTATGTGCAGGGATCACCATGTCCCATGCAGTCAAATGAAACTGGCTATAGCCCCATCCTACATGATGTGGAACGCTGGGGCTGGGGATACAGCTTGGTGATACAGTGCTTGCCTAGCATGTGTGAGGCCCTGGGTTCGATCTCTGGTGCTACAAAAATGAAAGAGGAGGAGGGAAGGAAATCTCAATATCCTCCAGTGATTGAGGAAAAAGAGGTGTGTTTGTCACCAGAGACTTCAGCTTAGTCCATGGATCATCTTAGGTTGCATGAGTGTCAAATTATTGCCGCTGCCCCATGTGGGAAGTGGCCTGGACCCCTTCATATTATTGATTCAAGGTTCTGGGTAACTAATTGGTATGGAAGACTCAGGCAATGGAAAAGATTTGCATGGAAGCATCAAAAAACAATTTTAAAGTAAAATAAATACCCTTATGAGCCCTTCAACCACCTGACCTCAGATATTATTGACTGTTGTCTCTTTTCCTCAGGCTCTGGCCTCCTGCTCTACCTATTCTTTCTCTTTTTTCTCTCTTCCATTCCCTCTTCCTCCAGCTAACTGCCGCTCCCAAATTCATGTCACTTCACTACATAAATGGAACTTTGATTTTCTTGTCTCTTTACAGTGTCCTCATCTTGAACTCTTAAAAACATTTTCCTAAATGAAGACACTCTTTTCCTAAGAGGAACTTTATGGACAGGTGTTTAAACATATTTACACATACACGCACGCGTATCTGCTATCCCTCAGTGAACACAGGAACAGTTTGAAATGTCCAGAGGGTGTGCCCAAAGGACTAGACTAGGAAAACTGGACAGAATGAGAGGTTTTAAAAATGTGTTTTGATTTCTCCACATGAGTACTGTTTTCCTCTTACTTTTCTAGGGTGCAGCACATTGACTGAATATCAAACAGTCTCAGTTGCTACATAACTAAGGCCAGGTGAGCACAAAGAAGCCCAGCCCCTATTAATCACTGGCACAAACCCAGTTCTGGCAGCCCACATTAGTGCTTTCTGCTGGTCGCACATTATCTCAGCCTTGACTTTTGCTCTTTCTCTCTCACTCCTGCCACCCCCTTTTGCTTCCTGAAATGCTTTTCCAATTGCCACTTCCTGAATCAGATGCACTCTTCAAGGTTTTCTGCATGAAGTCTCCCAGACTGTGGTATTGGGATTTATTCATTCCCCTACTTATTCATTTTATTTAGCTAGCCATTTCTTCCCTAACAGTGAGGTTAACGAGCATCATTCTACATGTATAGTAGAATAAGTGTTAGCCAAGTGTCTGTTGAATTGAAGAAAATAGATCATAGAGTCCCTGCACCACAGTATAATTAACAGCAGTCCTCCCTTATTCAGGTACACTTTCCCTGGCTTCAATTACCTGCAGTCAACAGTGGACTAAAATTCTTAAATGGAAAATTCCAGAAATAAACAATTTATATAATTTGAGTTGTGTGCCATTCTGAGTAGCATGCTGAAATCCCAGATGTCCCATTCTGTCCTGCCCGAGATGTAAATTATTTCTTTGTCCAACACCTGTTCTTTGTCACGCCCACCTGTTCGGCATTTACTAGCTGACTAGGTTGTGAGGTTGACTCTCAGGATATCAGTATCACAGTGCTGCACACCATGTAACCTTCATTTTACTTCATAATGGCCCCAAAGAATAAGACTAGCGATGCTAGCAATTCCAATATGCAAAGAGAAACCATAAAGTGCATCCTTTAAGTGAAAAGGTGAAAGTTTGCAGTAAGAAAAAAAAAATCATCTGCTGCAATAGCTATAATCTGATAAGAACAAACCTATCCATAAAATTGTGAAGAATAAAAAACTGTAATAGTTTCGCTGTCACACTTCAAACTGCAGAAGTTATGACCACAGTGCTTAAGTGAGTGATAAGACAGAAAAGTCATTAAATTATACGGCCTGGTACTGTCTACACTTTCAGGCATCCACTGGGAGTCTTGGAATGTACCCCCCCATGGAGAAGGGGAGACTAGGGTAATCGCGAACATCAATCTTGCAAATCTCATTGGGGTCGGTTAGGGAAGCCTGCATGCATGGAAATGACATTGTGCCAGAGATGTAGGGAGTTTCTAATCTCAAATCCTGTGTGATATTTTTTTTACCTTGGTGCATTCATTCTCTGAGCATTGTTTTTTCATCTATGATATAATAAAAATACTTGACCTGTTCAGCTCATATAATAGTTGTACAAATTTAATGGGAACACATATTTATATTTATACATGTAGAGTAGGAAAAAATATTCATTAATATTCTCATTAAATGGGAATATATAATATATACAACAATGATTTGAGAAGCATTATATACAAGTCAAATAATAAGTATTGGGGTATTCCAGATATCTCAAAAAGATCTCAAATATTTTATCAAGAAGCATTAATGATACAAAGAATCCTTCCATATCCATTATGAAGAATTCTCTCAAAAATAAATGCCACTTTTATTTCTTAAGAACATTTATCTATTCATAAAAGCTTTATTTTGGCCTTCTAACCTATGCAAATCTTACTTATAAGCAAAATGCTTCCTGTTTTGTTTCGTTTTTTTTTCTTGTCAAGAGGATTTATTTCCTTTCCTGTGGAATTAGTTATACAAAAATCAAGGTACATAAAGGCCATTTTTTATGGTAATCTTATGAAAATTATTCCATTTTAACATTTGATGGCAAACTGGGTTAGGAAAATGTTTTACATGTGGCAAATTTCACTTAACACAAAGGAATCACCATGTTTAAAGCGATTTTTAAATAATAGCAAGTAAAATATAGGAATCTAATAAATTTTCAGGCATATCAGCCTACATTTTTTCATTCCTTTTTTTTCAGTGTGTACTCGTTTCCTGTAGTTGCTGTAACAAGTTACCACAAATGTGATGGCTTAAAACAACAGAAAGCCATTTTCTCATGGTTCTGGAGACCCAGAAGTTTGAAATCAATTTCTCTAGGCTAAAATAGAAGTGTCAGAAAGACACCTACATTTCTCCCAGTGCTCTAGGGAGAATCCAGCCCTTCCCTTTTCCAGCTTCTGGTGGCTGCTGGCATCTTTGGGTTGTATCTGTACCACTGCAGGATCTGCCTGTGTTGTCACATTGTCTACCCCCTTGTGTGTGCCATCCCCTGTCTCTTCTAAGGATACTTGCGATGACATTTAGGATATCATTCAGAAATCTCTTGTCTCCAGATCTTTAATCACTTTTGCAAAGATCCTTTATTCCAATAAGGTAATATTTATGTGCTCTCAGATCAAAATGTGGGTATTTTGGGAGGTGCCATTTTCAGCCTACCACACAGTGGTTCTCAAACTTTAGCATTCATTAGAATCATCTGGATCCTAATTTACAAAAAAAACATTGCTAGGCTCCATCCTCCATGTCTCACTCAGAAAATCCAGGGTGAAGCCCAAGATTCTGAATTATTGACAAATTCTTAAGTAAAGCTGATGCTGCTGGTTCCTCTTTGAGCATCACTAGTTTATCGATGCTTTTAAAATTATCTTCCTGTTTAATTTTCCCACTGTAACCTGTATGTTGCCAACTTTCTCTGTCAGTTTTTTGTACATATTCTAACACCACAACCGGTGAGAGAAAGGATGCAGAGACACTCATCTCTTCTTTCAGATACTGCTTGCTGCCCTTCTTCCCTTTTTAGGCCTCTGCAGTTAGACACGTCTGGACGACTCCTTTGTTAAAGAATCATTTGCTACTCCTGCTGATTTCTATGAGAGAAACTATAGGGTAATTAGTATACTTTCCTTAAATTGGCATTCAAGGACCTCCAAAATATAACTTTGATCCACACCTATAATTTGCAGTTAGCTTCTTTGCACTCCCTCCACTCACCTCTCCAAATACAAGACTTCCTCATGTGGTTTCAGCTAGATAGAGCATCTTCTTGTCACCATCCGAAGCACCATCTCTGCCCATCAGAATCCTAACGTTCCCTAAGGTCCAGGCCATCTGCCTAGCCTTTCCTGTTCTGATCAGTATGGTTCCTCCCTCTGCACTGAACTCTCTAGAGCACTTTGTAAGCATTTTGTGATAATTAATATACTCTCCTTTGAATTGTAATCACCTGTGCATCTTCTAATGCCTCTATGGATTATAAACTTCTTAGGGTAAAGATTATTCTTGTTTATTTTCATTTCATATGTGACATTCCTAGAGGTTTATAAATGAGGCAACATAATTTTGTCTGTTGTTTAGCACTTCATATCTGCTCTAATCTCTTTGTAGTTGAAAGTCACACGGCTGCTGTGCTTGTCTCCGCTGTGGTGGCCCAGCAACACATTTCTTTGGGGGAGCTGCTCCCAACCCGCCTTGTCTATGAAGCACTGATGCTGGCTGTCAAAGCACCTCCACATGGAACCCATCTTCCTTCTTAGCACTCCCACAGATGTCAGCCCCTGTCCCACGATTTTTTAAAATAGCTTCCTGAGAAAATGAGCCCCTTCCTCTCAGGTAAAGATGCTGGGAATATATTGTCGTGGCAGGAAAACAACTCAAGAGGCGGAGGTTAACACCCAATGAGAAATAATGAAAGAGGACACATGAGTCCATCTGTGATCAGACTCCCAGGTTCAGCGGTTCCTGCCTTTTCAGTGGTTTCATAATATGAGCTTAAATAAGGTTGCTATTTTGCCTCCTGTGGCTCATTAAATTCTGTATCTGGCAGTCAAAAGTTCTACCTAATAATGCATGTGAAGGGCGGAGGGACTCATTATCCTTTAATAACCCTTGTAAGAAAAGTGACGCCTCCCTTGTCCTGATAAGTAAGATTAAACACCATGTTAGGGACTTTCTAAACCCCTCAGTAGAATGGACCATACAGAGTCCTTGAAGATACTAGGTATAATGGAAAATTACAAACCATTGATTGTTAGGAACCTAAGACAGCAGAAAAATAGAAAAGCTCAGAGAAAATTTCACAGGAAACTCAATGAGGAAGGACAATAGGATTAGTTTTACTTTGATAGTCTAAAAAGCCCAGAAAAGTTAAGTAGCTTTTTAAAAATGATTCAATGCAAAGGGAAAAACAACAACAAAAAACTATCTCTCTTAAATGAATGATAATAAAGAGTAAGGGTTAGTAGGTAAAGAAATATATTTAAAAGGTTGGAAAATCTACCAAAAGAAATTTAACCAACGAGAAACATTCTCTAAATCTATTTTTCCAGAGGCTAGTTTGACTTTGGGCAAACCCTGGTCATGTGACTTTTAATGAAACTTCCATGGGTTGTGTTTCTTCAAGTTGCACACAGCTACAACGGGTCCGGTCTTGGGTTTTCTGCAAGCCTACACTGTCCTAACCTACATGCTTGATTTCAGAGTAAATTCAGAACAGCTTCAAGGAATGAATGATTGCGACAAATGCAGTTTTCTTACCTGCTCTAGAATCTACTTAGATTTGAAGAAACAGATTTAGTCTCTGGTTCACAATTCTGTCTTCAAAGAATACTTCCAAGTCTAACATATTCATTTACCAACATAATAACCTAGAGGTAGTTTCTTAAATTACCTAAAAGTCAAATATATTTCTTACCAAATTTGATACAGTTTGGGTTCCCACACAAAAAACTTGGATTACGCACTGAAATAAAATAGTCAATTTCAATGGTCATGCTAAAACCCAAATCCGATGCACTATTATTAATGCCAAACCTAGCCTACCACTACATTCCCATTTTCACTACGCATAAAACATAATTGTTAAGACCCTAGTCCTGACTTCACTCACTGTATTTTAGATTAGGCCCTTTGACAAAAACTTCCTCATGCTCAACATTCTCCTGGCTCTTCACTCACCTTTCCTTCTTCTGTTGTCTCAAAGAAAGGAACTATATCTTTTCCCAGCGTAAGTATAAGGTGTTCTACTTGCGCTCTTGATCCCTACCCACCTTGTTCCACACACTTTCACTACCTCTCTCTTCCATCTTTCTTAGCGATCCCTTCCTAGCTGCCTGAGACCTGTTTACATTTTCCCTAAAAATGATGAGTATTTTAATTATTGTTTTGTAATATTAATTAACTTGGTTTAGAAAGTATTTCTTTGGATTGGCATTTGGGTTGCTATTGCTGTTTTTTTTTTTTTAATAAGTAGACATGGGGGCTGGGGATTTAGCTCAGTGATTAGAGTGCTTGCTTTGCAAGCACAAGGACCTGAGTTCGATCCCTGGCACCACCAAAAAAAAAAAAAAAAAAAAAAAAAAAAAAGTAGACATGTTCTGTTGAAGCACAGTAGGATGGTAATAAGTTTGGTATGAAATGGTATGTCTAAAAACTTCCACTCTAACTACATATCTGTAACAAACAAGAGCTATAGTCCCTATTCTCTTGCAGCTAGGTATGGCCCTGGGGACCAGGGTCTGGCATTGACATCTGAGCTGCAAGGTTGTGTGCCCCTCCCTCTGTGGCTGGAACTTCTCTCTGGCTGCCACACAGAAGTGGTGGCACCTGCAGCAGCAACCATGTTAGACCACAAGATGAAAACTTCACGTCAAGGATGGCAGAGCAACTGGATAGAAAAAGCCTGATCCCTGGTACCATGAAACTGCAAGATTAGCCCTGGTCTACTTAAACTTGATTTTTTTGAGACAGAAACTTCCATCTTGTCTAAGACTATTCTTTCAGCCTTTGTCTCAGAATCCAACCCAGCATCCTAACAGAAAGATCTGAGGCGCATGGCCATCTGTTTTGAGTAGCCACTACCAAAACATTCCGAGTGGTAGATGCAAATTGTAACACAGTTTGGGTTTTGTTTTGTTTTTAAATTAGATGACAAGGAATATTGTTAACAGTCAAGAAAGCGAAAGGCAGACTATGCTACAGGAGAAATTCTCTCAACATCGAAAAATTTTTTCTTTGAATCAAAAATCTAGTTCTGGAGCCATGCATGGTGGCATATGCTTGTAATCCCAGCTACTTAGGAGGCTGAGGCAGGAAAAGCTCAAGTTCAAGGCCAGGCTGGACTACCTACAACCCTGGGTCAAAATGTTTAAAAATATCTGGGGATGTAGCTCAGTGGTAGAATATGGCATGTGTGAGGCTTTAGGTTCAATCTCCAATACCACAAAAGACAAACAAACAAAAAAAAAACCCACTGATATAAATGTTATGTGTATTTATTGCCTTTTTGGCTTGCTTCTACAAGCTCCATGACCTTGTTCTCTTCTTGATTTAATCTTTGTGATTCTATAGATTTCCTCAATGTTTTTGATTTTCAGGGATATTATAAAGCTTCTAATCCTAAAAATTAACTTAAATTGTACATGAAAAAACTGCAAATACCACTGTTTTATAAATTCTACCTGTACTTACATACTACCTTTCAGGCTAAAAAAGTTCTAGATGTTGGCCAACTAAACAGTAATTTTCACAGTACATAGTAAATTCATGGAGTTCATGAGTTTTACTCTCACTTTAGAGCTAAGGAGAAGGAGGAAGGAAGCAGGTAAGTCACAGATGAATTGATTGTAGACATCAAAGGCATACATAATAGATATGTTAACAAATATAGTATCTCCATAATAGTCCCACAGTATATACCTATTTCCATATATGCATCTCCAGAATCCATTTCTTTCTTGCTAATAGTTCCTAGATTTCCTTTTGGAAAAAGTTCTATAAATCCAGGTGCACACTTCCATGGAAGCCAAAGGGACCCGTCCCTTCCTGGTCCCCCACCTACCCCTAGCGTGGATCCGGCATGAGGAATCAGCCAAGCAATGCTCTCCCTGGGCTTTTGAAACATGAGAGGCAGAAGAATCAGCAATGACTCTGCCACAAGAAGCCTGGAATGCCCAAGGTTCAGCACATTTCCAAGGCTGGCTCCATCCCATCAATTCTGAGCACATCACTAGCACATTTTACATCAATAAATATTCTTTAGCTTTAGATGGTCAATTTTATTAGCAACAAACAAAAGAGTCTCACCAATATATAATTTCTCACCACCATAATGACTTAATCTCTCTTTTCTTAACAAGTAATCTTGGTTAAAAGCTAAAAGAATGAAGAAATTACACAAAAAAATCATGCTAGTAAGTTTTATATACAGTATAGGCCAGCACAGTGCCATGTGTCTATAGTCCCACCTATTTGAGAAGGCTGATGGTAGCAGGATCACTTGAGTCCAGGAGCTCAAGCCCAGTCTAAACAACATAGCAAGATCCTGTCTCAAAAAATACAAATAAATAAAAGTCATTTTATATAAAATAAGAATAATCTTTATAAGGTATAATTTCTTTTGATTGGATACAACTCAAGAATCTAGTATATGTATTTTAGTTTTTCTTCCTTTTCGTTTTAAGCTGTAAATATTTTCTACCCAAAATCTTAAACATATGCTTCAAAACTTAGACAAATTCTAAAATCCCTAAAGCATCCTTTTTATACTGTACACCTTATGAATTAATATGCGTTCTTTAAACATAATTAGTGAATACCATGATATGCCTTCCTAGTTGATCTCTTCCACATTAGGAAGCCTGCACCAACTTAGGGCCAACTTAGTTGTTCAAACAAGAAACTCAGATCCCTAATGGACAGAATTATTTGCCTCTGATTTGCAGAGTTTTCCATCTTACACATCAGCTGAGCAGAAACCACAGGTTGCTAAGCAACAGCTCTTCTCTCACTGGCCAGAAATAGACTACATAGAAGGTCAATTTTAAAAACATAATATACAATATATGAAGTTAAAGGAAGATCCAGCCCCACAGTTTGGCTGTTTGCCCAGAATTGTCATCATGAATATTGAATTCACCATAACAATCTGTGAATTCTGAATACATCTGATCTATGAATTCTTGGGTAACTGTATCACCTTGTTCCTGCAGTATCTTCCTTGCTACTAAAAAACTGTGAAGTAATATACTTTTCCCTTTGAAGCAAATCTCTTTTGAAAACCCATTTGTAAGCTGTACAGTTAGGTTCTGTTGAAGCACATCATTCCTAAAGCAACATTAACATTCCTGTTGTGCTACTGCTGTCTTGGTTAAACTACATATTTAACGCTCTGGAAGGATATATGCCAAGTGGGTAGTAGTGAATCCCACAGAGAAATAACCACTCACTTTTGGTTGTGTGTATTCTTTACAAAGAAGATAATTAGCAGCAGTCACTGGACATTTATGAAGTGCCAGGCACTTTTCTGAGCTCAGTGTGTATGTTAACTCACATCAGCAGTGTCTATTCGGCAGTGAGGGAAGAGACTCAGAGAGGTTACAGAAGTGCTGGAGGTCACACATCTGCAGAGCTGCAGAGGCACAATTTGAACTCAGGCAGTAAGCCCGCAGGGGTTTACCTCTTCATTATTTTTCCCCTTTTAGACAGCAGCTCACTTATTGCCTAACTACCTTCTTAGAAAAAGAAAAGATACTGCCACAGAATACACGGAATTATAATTATATTTAGGTGTTTAATTCATTAGTGGCTTTTCATCATGACTTTAATCAATTTCACACCAGCAGGAATTAAGAGCATAACACTAATTTAACAAATGATGAGGATCAACATGTGAGCTGATTTTACTCAACAGAGAACTGAAATTGTGCTGTTTCAGCTGAACTGGTGTCTATATGATATGCTTGCTCAAAATAGATCTCTCAGTTACAGAAGTTTCTGAGGAATCTCTTTAAATAAAAACAACTTCTGGGAATTGGTTTCCTTCTGAAAGGTATAATTAGTGATTTAAAAAAAAAAACTTGATTTAGTATACCAAGAAAAAAATCTAAAACAAATCTCATTTTTCTTAGAAATTTAAGAAAAGATCTATGTTCAAGAGAGTCCATCATTTGTTCAGAAAGTGGTCTGGTTAGTCTGCCTAGAGTCGGGACTGAAAAAGATCGGCAGACCTGCAGTCTGCTTGCATGCACAGTCGTGCCAGAGAAGCAGGCACTAGTTAGGCTAAAAGAAGACTCAAAGGGAGGGAGATATGTAACTTCAGCAGAGATGTCCAGTGTGTACTTGGAGATGAAATGTACTGTGTGATTTGGAACTCTACAAAATCTTTAATAAGTTCCACATCTCACTAAGTAAATTAAGTAAATGACAAATCAATTTCACTTAAGAGTATTTGATAACATCCTTTCAAAGTAATTTCATCCTCTCTTTGAGCTGTCATTTAAATTTCCAAAATGGGGCTGCAAATGTAGTTCAGTGGCACATGATGCACTTCATATGCATGGGACCCTGGGTTCAATTCCCAGCACCAAATAAAAATAAATAAGTTTATTTCTATAAACGGCCCTTCAGATCTGTGGACATGACACTGCCAAGAGGTACTTTTTGTTCTTCCATCTTGGACAGCCGTGGCTGCCCCAAATGCCTTGCAACTGGCCACAACTAGATTAGGTATTCCATGCTTCTCTGGGAGACTTCTGTCTCAGCTACAGTAACTTTGATCACTGGCCTATCCCAGCTGACTCCTCCCAAAGCCTCTCTGGATGACTTGCTCCATCTGCAGCCAGACATCCCCACTGCAGTCTGGAGGAGCCCGTCCTGCCCATTACTAGGCAGAAAGCCTGCAACTAGCCAGCAGGACACTGCACACATGTATGGGCCTGCCCTTCTTGTCTGTATATGCAGCCTTTCCCATACCCTTACTGGGTCAGTCTATACCAGTGATGGCAAACCTTTTAGAGACTGAGTGCCCCAACTGCAACCCATTTATTTATCACAAAGTGCCAACACTGCAATTAAACCTGAATATGGAAGTTTTGGTTGAGAAAAAACAACTCATACATTAACATCGTTTGTCTTTTTTGGGATTTCTGTCCAAGTTGAGCAAACTCTCAGCCAACTGGTAACAAGCACAGACAAAAATGTGTTAGAGCATCAAAAGAGGTATCCTCAACTGGGTAAAAATAAGGTGTGGCTGGATTCAATGAGACCAGTGGAACAGCTGTGCCAACTCCCATCGGCATATCCAAAAGCTACTCAAAGAGGAACTGATCATCTATAAGCCTACGATGGTTCATTTCTGGACTGGATGCCAGAAAAACACCTTGGCGTGTCAGAAGGGCTGGCTCATGTGCATGGACATGTAAGAGAAAGGGCACAGTGAAGGCACAAATGCCTGAATAAATAACTTGCAGAAGAAAGATGTAGGTTCTATGCAAGCTGGTGAAAAGATACCCTGCATCTAAGATTGACTGCCACCACGTACCCCAGCCTTTACCTGAGAGATAAAGGAGAACGTGTTCAAAGACAACAGATTCTCTTGGAGCACATCCCCAAGTGAAGGCAAACAAGGCCCACAGGGAACTCCTGGCTGACCAGGCTGAGGCCTAAATGTCTAAAACCAAGAAAAACAATTCCGGGTAGGAAGAAGGATATCAAGACTCTGTCCAAGAAGGAAGAGACCAAGAAATAAAGCTTTCCATCCCATGTCTATACATAGTAACCTTGCTAATAACATAGATCACTCACTGAAATAAAATGAACAATTATCTAATAAATAATTTTAAAATTACAAATTCTAAAAATGTCATATATTTATTAAAAGTCATGTTCTGCTACACTTTTCTCTTCTCTTTCCTCACTTTTGGACTAAGTGTACTGGAGATGAATGTTTACCAGCAATACAAGCAGAAATAATTATTTTCTCCTTGAATTATTTCTCCCAAGGAGGTAGATAAGGTATTCAAACTAAATAAAATATAAACTAGACTGGGAAACAACGACTGAAGACTTTGCTGCATAAAATCAACTTAGGAACAAAAGAAAACTCCAAATGTATGGGTTGATCTCTTCATTAAAATTTTTTCTTGTTCATTCATTCGTTCATTCATTCTGTGTGAGGACACTACCGCTGAGACACAGGCATGAAATGCACACTCCAGGTGTTCACACTCAAGAAGAGGAAGCAGATATATGATCCTGGGATTAATTTTTAATGTGAAAGCATCCTAATGGAGACTGGAGAATGAGACTCATGACAAGGACTGACCATGTAGAAAATGGGAAGCAGGAAGGCGTCTATAAAAGGCTACATTTAAACTGGGTCTTCAAGCCTGGGTACAAGTTTTCCAGAAAGAAAAGAAGTTTCAACTCTAAGGGTTAAAGTTAACAATATAGGCAAAGTCCCAGGAAGATAAAAGATCGTGTATGTGAGGTCAGTGGGAACTGCTTGTTCCACAGGTCAGGTAAAGGAGATAGGACAGGACCAGTTCATGGAGCATTGTTTTCTATATTAGAGAATTTTTATTTTATCCTAAAGGCAATCAAGAACTGACAGAGATGCCAGAAGACAATGAAGAGTGTTAGATATATGAGGGTTATAAATCATGGTCACATTACAAAAAAAAAAACAAGAACACACATAACCCTAGCTCTTACAGAGGCCAAGACGAGAAGATCAAAGTTCCAGTCCCACCTGGGCAACTTAGAAAGACCTTGTCTCAAAATAAAATAAAATAAAATAAAAAGGTCTGGGAATATAGATTCCCAGTATAGTAAACAAACAAACAAAAAAGATGAAATAAAGATTGGAAGAAGAAAGTAGAACTATGGATACATGTGCTGATTTTCAGTTTTCATAGCAAGAAGTCAATAGGTACACCTAAAAATCAATCAAAAATAGAAATATTACCCAAACTCATAAAAAGCAACAATTAGACGGACTGAATACAGCAGAGCTAACAATTAGCAGGAGGTGAAAGACAGTAACTTAGGTAGAAGGTTTCATTAGCATGCTTCCCACCCTCTACATCGAGGAGTCGGCACATATTACGCAGTTGGTAAGTCAGTAATTAGAAAATGTCAGAACTTAAAATAGTTGCCTTTGCAAAAGCAGACTTGAGTGAAAAGGGTACCTGGGGAGAAAGCCATTTATTTTCATGACTATGCTTTCATACTCTTTCAATGTTTGCATTTTCTTTTACTTTTTTCAAATTTATTTATGCTTGAGAGAGGAACATAGTGAGGGAAAAAGAGAGAGATAAAAGGGGCGGGGTGGCGGGGATACCACTTGGTAAAATATACTTGGTACCGGTCAGGCAAGATAGATAACATGGCTCCTAATGAACCTCCTCCCAAGACCAGTCCCACCACACATGTAGAGAGACCTTCCGTCTCAAGTAATTACACATAATTTAATCGGATCTTTGAATAAAAGCGTATGGGAATTAACCTAAAAGGAAATACAAGAAGAATGTAATTTACAAATTAAAGTGACACCAAAAGTTAGGTAGTAGTAATAGAGTTACCAAAGCTTTATTTTAGTTCCTGGATTCACAAACACAATCCATATAAAATTCATATCACGCAAAATATATGAGTGCCATATTTCACAACCAACACTCAAATGTGCAATGACAACTTTTTTTCAGAGTTTTGGATGTATTATAGAAAATATCTTTCAAAAGCACAATGTTAAAAAACAATGAACTATTGAGCAAGTCACCTTTATTGAAAAGAATACATTATGTAAAAAAGACCAACCCCAAATGTGCTACAAGAAAAATGCTTCTGCTTGATACCCGGAGTTCCCTGCATTTGGTGCAAAACACGAAAGAAGCACTGCTGCTCTTTCTTTCTCTTTCATCACTTTTTCCAACAGGATATTTATTGCTGCATAATCTTTGTAATGTACTCTCTCACCTCTCTCTCTGGAGTAAGTCTCCAAAGGGATGTTTATTCCTGTTCTTGGTTCAGTCAGTCTTCACTGACATAATGAGAAAAATAGTCTGTAAGTCACGCCCTAACGAAACAGTATGAACTCCTCAAGACTTCAAGAGGCTTAAAATAATTAATACTAGTGTCACTTCTTTACATTAGATACAGAGATCCTAAGGAACAAAAAATGTAAAGCATTTAATCATCATAAGTTAATTGAGAAAAAATGATTAGCCATACTGTAGGTGCTAAATTAACAACTTGTTTATTTCTTCATTATTTTTCATGTATATTAGAAAAAGTACAAACTTTATTAAATCTATCATAATGACCTAGAATGGAAAAAGTGTTATGGGAGCTTTAAAATCCCTTGGAAATAATAACTTTTCTTTATGACAAATTCAAGATAAAAATGTTTTAAATCATCCAAAGCAAATCATGGACTGGGGATGTGGCTCAGTGGTAGAGCACTTTCGTAGCATCTGTAAGGCTCTGGGCTCAATCTCCAATGCAGCCAAAAAAAAAAAAAAAAAAATCAACAACAACATGCTAGAAGATTGTGCTAAAAACCAAAGAGCCAGTAGCCCTAAAAAAGTAAAGGTTCATACTGTCATTCCTCAGATTTAAAAAAAAAAAAAAGATATCAACTACACTGAATGCAAAACAAGTTTTAAATATTTCTCAGGGTAGAATCATCAATGACAAACATCATAGTAGAACTAAAAAGTCTTTCCCTCTCCTTATGCAAAACAAAACTGTATACTTATGAGGCTATGTTCTGTAACATTAAAGAGTATAGAGGCAGACCGGAAGCTCAGGGTTGAAAGCTCAGCTCTAGTGACCTAATTGGGCGACCAAAGCCCAGTTATTTAATTTGTCTTAGTTTCCTATTAGTACCTATACCACAGGTTCTGGTGAAGAGTAAATGGAAGAATGGATGTAAAATGCTTAGCACAGTAGAGGGAAGAATATTAGCCTTTGTTATAAGTTATCTTTTATTTCTTAACAAAAGTATTTTCCATATCTAAAAGTACCATTTAGTACACATATCCCAGGCTGGCAGCTAACTTTTAAGAAGAAAACAATCAGAATTTTGCTTAGTTTGGTGCTATGGATCCCACAAAGAACACCTAACCTATAGTGGTACAGAATGCATGAGGGAGGTTCCGATATCACCCAGCCCTTCGCTGGTGGTGCCACCCTCTTCAAGGACCATCTCTTCCTAGAGTGAACCATCAAAATAAAACCCTCAGCAAAAGAAAGAGAGGAGAGATCAACAGCTCTGTAAATTATGTTTTTCCATGATTTTGCACCAAAACCTTTTTTTTTTTTTTTTTTTCAGAAAAACCTGAATGCAACTGACATAGCTATTTGTTGGCTTGGTCAACCAGGGCATCTGGTCTGACTTTCCTCTGCGGAAGCACTGACATGTGTGACTGTAAGGTTCTGCCCTGTGGTCTGCTGAGTGTGGAATAAATGAGTGTTCACACCCCGCTGCTAAACCTAAAGAACAGAAATCTGAATTCTGACCACAGCTGGGCCCAAAGGCTCTCAGTAAGGAGCCATGCACTACACTCCAATTCCTGCATCGATTAGGATTACAGCAAAAGGTGACTGCACAGGTTGACCACTGCTTTGAAAACAATTTTTACTGTAACACTCAGATAATATCCCACATCAATTTTCTAGGGTTCACAAAGAGTATAAACCCAATGCTTGTTCCAGTAAACCAATAAATACATCTTACCAATACGTTTCTCTTTTAAGAAAGATTATATACAAAGTAATAATGTCAGGGTTACAAACAGTGTAATCAAAAATATATTCTTAAAGTAATATACACCCCTTTCTCTCTGAATTCCAAATGTCATTGAGATCCTACTATGTGCTAGGCACTAAGGTAGGTGACTTGGTCAACAAATTAAGCATCTTCTTTTTTCTAAGAAAACAATGTTTTGAACATGAATACAAGCTGAGTGCAGTGGCACACACCTGCATTTCCAGCTCCAGAGGATGAGGCATGAGGATAGATTAGTCTTTCACAGAAAATGTTTGTCAAATCGTTGCTGTAAAATATAACCGAGGAGTTCAAAACCCACACAACAGAACAAGACTCTTTAAAAAAAAGAAGTGAGTAGTGAATACCCAAGGTACATTTATTTAATCAATCTCTCTCTCTTTTTTTTTTTTTTTTTTTGATACAGGGTGTCACTTTGTAGTCCAGGCTGGTCTTGAACTCACAGCCCAGGATGGACTCAAACTCACCTTGATTCTCCTATAAAAATAAATGAATTAATGTAGAGAGGAAAACAGGGAGTGCCACACTGGGGGTGGGTAGTTTTAATCAGAGCAATTAGAGATGACACCACTGGCAAGATGACATTTAAGAAAACTAATAGAAATGAAAGAGAACTATGTAAGCATTAGGGAGGAGGTTTGAGGTGAGAGAATAGCAAGTGCAAAGGTCCTAAAGTAGGAGGGCACCTACCATCTTGGAGGAATAACAAGAAGGTGAATGTGGCTGGGGTAGAATAAATTTAAAAGTAGAAGACAAAGTCTAAGGAAGGGATGAGGGTCACATAAAACCATGTGGAATCTGTAAAGACTAGATTTTAGTTGGAATGATACGGAGAGACTTTGAAGGATTTTTGAGCAGTTAAGTGACTAATACTTTAAAAGTTTCTTTCTGCTAGTAAAGTACCGAATATGTAAGAACGTCCAGGAAGGGAATTTTTCCAGGCTGAGGTCAGTGAGGGCCTCCTGAAGAAACACCCCTAGGTTGGAAATACTCGGTCATGCTGTGGGGAGTTGCTCAAAGGAGCAGGGAGCAGCCTCTCCAGATAAGAGGACTCCTGATAGCAGGGGAAGCAGACAGACTGGAGGCTTCTAAAGCCACAATAATCACTTTGCACTTTATCTACTAAGGGTAGTGAGCAGAATGTTATTGAAAGATTTTAAACAACAGAGTAACATGATCTGCCCAACATTTTATAAACACTATTTTTGTCATTATTAGTTGTTTGGTTTTTGAGATGAGGGTCTCACTATGCTGCCCGCGCTGGTCTCTAACTCATGGACGCAAGTAGTTCTGCCACCTCAGCCTCTCCAGTAGCCAGCAGGACAGGCACACGCCGCCACATCTAGCCCTTATTTGTACAACTGAGTAGGAAGTGTTTTTAAGCCACAGATCATGACTCATCAATTCAGGGTTTCTCCAACTAGCTTGTTTTTTAACGAAAAAGAATAGGAGATGTACACAGGTTATTAAGTACCATTGGAAGAAACTTGATTCAACAGGCAGACATTCAAAGTTTGAAAGTCGGTTGTTAGAAGGAAAGACATAAAAGCAGAGAGCAGTAGGGGGACTGTGATCTTATTACACGTATTGTGATTGGTTGCTGAAACTAGAAAAGAGCCCAGAAGGTTCAGAGACCACATAATAGAATGGCCAAAGGCAGTTTCCGAAGTTGGGTGGATGGGAACAACTTCACTGAAATCAAGAAGATGGGTAGGGAAGGATAAGTACTCAACATGTTGATGAGATCTCACAGTGGAGATTTTCAGTTTAGAATATGTGATGAGGCCAGATACTGAGACTTGGAAGTAGCCCCACACACACATTCAGAAGGATTTTTGAAGGGTTTCATGACAAGCCACTACGTAATATGTTATAGTCATCCCATATAGTATTTTAATACAAACTTATACTTTAAAAAACATTGCTTACCTAGAATTCACATTTAAAAATCATCCTGTATTTTGCCTGGCAATTTTAACATTTTAAATCCTCTGAAAACAGACGGAGATCCACCAATTAGGACACAGACAATCCAAGCAAGAGGGAAGGATGCCCTTAAACTAGTGCTTCACAGGGGATTCTTTGCTTGACTAGTACAAATGCAAAATCTCAAATGTAAATTTGGATCATCGGTCTTGAATTAATTAGATGCATAATGATGTCCTACAGCGTAGTCTCAGAATCGGGGTGGTGACCCAATGTCTTGGAGTGTGTGGCTGACTTGGCTTTGTGATTCACATTCCACCTGTGGCTGTGGTATCTCACAGAACACGTCCCCTGGAGAGGGAGTTGAGAGCTGATACCCAGCTGGGCTGGCCTGCAGGGACTTGTCGGTGGCAGAAAGTTCTCTACATTTTCACTTCAATAGGACATGTTTACAGTGTTGAACTTGACATGGAAGCAAAAATTGAATGCCCTATTGTTGCTATAGCTTTCTTTCAGGAAAATGTCTAAACTATACATATTTTCAACATGTAGACCCATGATTTGAGTAATTTGACTTTAAAAAAAAAAGAACTACTGAAAAACAAAATAAATGTAACGTATCAAAACTATTTCAGGATGCATAATATTTTCTTCCTTCAGAGCAGCTGCGTTCCCACTGTCCGAGAGTTTCACATGATACACACTATTAACAGAATCCCATGGCCTTGATCTTACGGAAAACATGGAAACACTGTCCCTGGGCTCTGATTCCTGAGGGCTCTCAGGAAAGAGAAGAACAAACAACTGTACACACAGGTATACATCCTCAAAGTGGACTCATAGGGCCCACAGTGACAACTTTGTCTATTTTCGCAGGCCCAAGTTCTATGAGCAGAAATGTCTATAATGGCTACGACATTCTAAACACTTGCGAAGAAATGTGCACTAGTAACATGTGTGACGTCTACCATTTAATTGCATGACATCACTGACACTCAAATTCATGCATAAGTTCAGTCAGGGTGGCAAAGTCAGTCCAGCTGTTTGCCAGTGTAGTTTCCCAAAAGGCAGCAGGATGAAGAGTCCAAACCAGTACGTTCAAGAAAATGGTGAGCAACAAGATATATCCTGTACAGGTACAAATCCCCTATGATGAATGTTATCACCATGTATATCTAAAATGTACCATTAAAATAAATTAAAAAAAAAAAGAGAGAATGGTGGAAGGGTTGGGGATTTATCTCAAGTGGTAGAGTGCTTGCCTAACAAGAACAAGGCCTTGAGTTCAATCACCAACATAAAAAAAAAAAAAAAAAAGACAGAATGCTGAAAGTTTGAAAGCTTTTCATTTTTAAATTTGTCAAGAACAGCTCAGTAACCAAAGGCAGTCATTTCAATTCTTTCTTTCTTTTTTTCTTTTTTTGAGACAGGGTCTTGCTGTGTAGTCCAGGCTAGCCTTGAACTCACTATGTAAACCAGGTTGACTTCACACTCATAAGCAATCTTTCTGCCTCAAACTCTTGAGTGCTGGGATTATAGGCATGCACCACCATGCCTGGCAGTCATTTCAATTCTTTTATTCAAGAAACAACTCTCAGTCAATAAAGTTCTAGGAACTGCTGGTCTCTGTGCTTCAAGAATAGAAAGATCAGTAATATGTAATAGAAGAACTGTACTGCAAAAATTCTCCCTTTAATAAAAAGATACGGCTGGGGGTATTGCTCAGTGTACAAAAGCATGCATAAAACCCTAGGCTCAATCCCAAGCACCAAAAATAAGCAAACAAACAAACAAAAAAGTGCCAGAGGTAATGGCACACACCTGTAATCCCAGCACTTAGAAGACTGAGGCAGGAGGATAGCAAATTCAAAGCCAGCCTGAGCTACATAGCCAGTTCAGGGCCAGACTGGACCACATAGCAAGACACTGTGTTTAAAAAAAAAAAAGTACTCCTAAAACTGCTGTTAAAACTGATGAGTGGGTATTGTTTTGGACTAAGCTCCTGCACTATGGCCCGAGAGATGAAGCCAAAATGGAGTCACTAAAGCTAAAGTTCACCAAACCAAAGCTAAATTGTCTAGCTGACCTTCAGAGAAAGCAGGGTGGGGGGTGGGGGAAGGATAGGCTCAAATTTCTAAACAGGCCCCTCTGCTTCAACTCTTACAAGGTAAGTAATGTAAGTAGCCTGATGTTAACCAGTCTGCATTTTGTATTCTGCTCTTTCCTTACTGCTGCTTAAGCTACCTTATTAAAACTGGTTGTTCTCCCTTGCCCAGCATAGCACCACTCTATTTTTAGATCAGATAGATGCAGCCTCATTCATGAATTGCAAGTAAAACCAACTTGATCATTTAACTAAGTTTGTTGAAATTTTGTCTTCTGATGCTATCCTAAAGATAGTATACTAAAAACTACTGAACTGTACATTTTAAAACAGGTTGAGCCAGGAGGATCACAGCAAGTTCGAGGCCAGCCTGGGCTACATAGTGAGTTCAAAATCAGTCTGAACTACATAGCAAGACCCTGTCTCAAAAAACAAACAAATAAACAAAACAACAGTTGACTGTATGTGAGTTACACTTCAAATTTTTTAAAGTGAGAAAAACTAGAATTTTTTTAGAAAGTAGTCAGTATGAATAAACTAAATATTATTTTGTTTTATTTTTTGCTTTGTTGTATTTTATTTTATTTTGCTTTGTTTTGTTTTGTTTTTGAGATGGGATCTCATTATGTTGCCCAGGCTGGTCCCAAACTTGTGAGTTTAAGTGATCCTCCCAGGTCAGCTTCCCAAGTACTATTCCTTTTTGATTCAAGAGAATAAAGGTAGTAAAACTAATAATTTTTAATAAAAATACTAGAAATTGTCAAGTTAGTGGAAGACACTATCAAAATATTTTTTCTTAAAGACAGAAAATGAGTGCCTTATTTTCAAAATAAAAACTGATTTCCAACTCTCCAGGAATAAAAACAAAATGACTGACATCAAGAGAACAGAAAAAGCCAGGCATGGTGCACACACCTGTAATCCCAGCACTCAGGACGCTGAGGCAGGAGGATCATAAGTTTGAGGCTGCCCCCTGGGCTACATAGTGAGTTCAAAGCCAGTCTGAACTACATAGTGAGACCCTGTCTCAAAAAAGAAAGGAAGAGAGAGCAGGGAAGAGAATGGGGGGGCGGGATAGAGAAGCATAAGGGAAGGTGATTCTTTAAAATGAAAAGTTTTTCTGGATGTTAGGTCAGCTATTGGGGTGGAGGGTGTTGGGGATTGAACTCAGGGCCTTGCACTTGCTAGGCAAGCACTCTACCACTTGAACTAAATCCCCAACCCCTGGCCAACTCTTTTAAAGGGAAGTGTTTTTCAAAATACTTAGAAGTAATTCGAAGAAAAAAATCTAAATAAAACGTAGTTACTTTCTCACCACTGAGACACAATACCCGACACTCACAACTTAAAGGAGGAAAGGTTCATTTTGGCTCAATCGGTAGAGGTTTTGGTTCATAATCAGCTGGCTGCAAGGCAGGGCAGTGTGCAGAGGACTGCTCATGGCACAGCAGGAAGGAGGCAGAGAGGGAAAAGGAAGAGGAGGGAAAAGACAAACCCTGCAGGCCACGCCCCCACGACCCACCTCCTCCAACCAGGCTGCACCTCCCAACACTACATTTAGCTAACCCACTGATGAGAATGGGCTGCCCTGATCCGTTCATCTCCCAAAAGCCCCACCTATGAGCACATGGGGCTTTGGGCCATCATCTAGATATAAACCATAACAAAAACCTTTTTAAAATCTGTTAATAAAATTTCAAAAAAATTACCCTAGAAAGCCATTGTATGAATTACCAAGTCATTATTTTAGAATTAAATATCTCTCAGTAAATCAAAATGTTTCACAGGTTACCTAAAGCCCTGCTAAGATGTAAAAGAAAAAAAAATTATTCATGATACTTGTTAATGATGGCAAGGAAGACTTTATTCAAGAAGGAGTATACCACAGGGTTCTGTTGTAGGACAGAAAGATCAGATTTAATTCCAGATACAATAAGGAAAAGTGGGGGGGGGGATAGATGTGGATGGGTAGAAAATCACAAAGAGGGATGAGAGTAAGAGGGTATTCTGGCCAAGCCAGCCTCACAGGATTCTTGCTGAAGGTAGGTCAGGGTGATGAGATACCACCTAGAGGATGGGGACCTTGAGCAGATATTTGAGGATGATTAGATAATGAGGTGGTGAGGTCTGGCTCCATGGATTCAGCAGGATTCTTGCTAATATTGAACTACTGGGGGACATGCCCGAGGATGGACGTAGTTCAGCTCAGGGGAGTTTGACTAAATCTGGGCAAGGAAAAACTCTCAGCAGCGCAGATTTGGTCTAGAAAGGGCACTGTAAATTGGAAACAACAAAGAGGAAATGGGTTTCCCTTAAAATCTTCCATGTGCTCAGCTGACCTGCTTTATGCAACTAAGAAGGTCTTTTTGTTGAAGGCGGATGATCTGGGCACTGTGAAAATTCTAATCTGGCTCTTGAGACTCTGCTACACGACTGGATGACACAGTTAATTATCTATAAAAAGATTTTCAAGAAGACAAATTTATACAACATAGTTAAATTGCCTGGTGCATTATAAACATTCAACGAATTCACAGGCCTAAGCTAAGGACAACAACCAGCTCTTCCTGGGTATGTCTCAGACTCAATGGGGCTATGAGAGAGGTCTGAGGTAGTGGGCTTCAGACCCGGGTCCTCAAAACCCAAGACTTCCCAGGCGTTCACAGGCCTGGACAACTGAAGAGAATCAATGTTCAAGTACTTCACTCCCACATGTCCCCTCACAGCACTGCTCCTCAGAAGAGAATTCTGCAGTGGACTGTGGTTCCCTTTCCCACATCCCCTCTCTCAACTAAAGGCCCTGAAGCCACTTTACAAAAGAAAGCAAAGGAAAAGCCCATGGGGCCCTAAAACTCCTGGGCCTTTGCTCCAGGGCAAATACCTCTGGGCCTCTAAACTGAGAGTTATGCAGATTTCCTGAGAAGATTTCAACAAAGAGAAAGCAAAGCAAAGGAAGCCAAGGCAGTGTTCCACGCCTTTTTTCACATTTTCCATCTCCCTCCCAAATTCAGAAGAGAGATTGCACACATTTATTTGCAGTTAAAAAAAAAAAAAAAATGAAGTCAGCCTTTTCCTGACAGAAAATCAGTCTAATTTGGCCCCATATTTTGTTCACTTTCCTTGTGAACAATGTCAGACCTGAATGAGGCAAGTCCACAGCTCTATGATTTATAAGAAAAGATGTTTAAATTATGAAGGTGATATAAAAGAGATTCATTATGCACCACGTTCAAATGTTGACTTGAAAATGTGCAGACAGATAAAAGTTTTACAGAAGTCTTTAAAGCTTTTGATAGCAAACATTTTGACCATTTGATTTAAAATACGAACAGGCCTCACCAAGGAAAAGGTGATTCTGAATACAACTGAATTATTCCTGGCCTAATTCTCAGAAACTTTTGTCCATTCTTGGGAAAAGAGACCTAAAATTATGAGATAAGATAGATCCACATCACCCAGACATTTGTGGTGTCAAAGGAAAAAAATATGACATTTTAAAGATTTTAATTGGCTTTTTACAAAATTCTAAAACCAAGCAACACTCCATTCCATAAAATAGAGTAAGTATTGTAATCCACAAGCCAAGCAGAAGAGTTGGTTTTATAAACAGAGAGGTTTTGGAAAAGGCACACATAAAAACTAGAAGCAGAATGATCATTTCAAATTTTCTGTCCTTGAAAGGCAGAGACAGGGAGACACAACAAGAGGAAAATAACTGATTAGTTAAGGTCAGTTACTTTTGGGCTACCTTTTTTTTTTTTAATGTAAGGATTAATGCAAGGTAATTTCATTTTCATGCGAATTGAAACTGGCTTATTTGGGAAATCTGGCTGTTCTCCCTCTAATCCCGATTTCTCCCAAAGTCAGATAAACAGATTAGGTTCAATTTGGTGATATGGAATTTGAGTGACTCTATTTTTATAATTTGGTCTTTTGGGGCCCAATGCTGGAGCTTAATCCAAAACAAGGGCCTCCTATAACTTTTACTGAACAGTGAGAAGCAGCTCAAAGCAGCACAGTTTTGAGGAGGACTGACAGAAATGAGGAGTGAGCTACTGCTACCTTCGTTATGGTACGGTCTCAAGAGCCATGGGGCAAAAGAACCATATGAAACTGCAAGGGAGCCAGGAAGACCTCAGCAATCCAAATCATTATGTGGAAACCGTCAGGAATGGCTGGCAGTCACTGGGAGGGGTGGAGAGCCCCCAGCTCACTCCATGTATCCAGTCTGTGGGATCAGCACCCAGAGCTAGTCAGGGGGCATTGTCCGGGGAAACACAGGCAACACTTTAGTTGAGGTGTCTAGAACTCACTGGGTGTGGTCACACAGACCTGTAATCCCAGCACTTGGGAAATTGAGGCAAGAGGATTGCAGCAAATTGAGGCCGGTATGGGTTGTACAGTGAGTGCAAGGCCAGCCTGAACTACATAGTGTGACCCTGTCACAAACAAACAAGCAAACAAACAAACAAGAAGTTAGAAATCTAGGAAATAGGAAATCCCTTTCTTGGTTGTCTCCATATCCGGCTCCCTCTCTTCTCAGTCAAACGCATGAGGAAACTGAGGCTCAGGAAAGTTGAACAGTCACAGGTTGTGAGGCAGTGCCTGGTCAAATTGAGACTGGAACACAGATCTTTCCATTTCAGTGTCTTCTCTCCCTTCCCTAAGGGAAAGCCAGAAGTTGAGCCACAGAGTAGACACTACAGCAAGTAGACTGTCTCAGAAGGACATTTCTATTTTTCTCAAGTTGTTTTTTATGTCGTTTGGCTGACAGAGTCGAATTTGGGCAGCATGAGTGTGAGGTGACCGTTCCTGACTCACCAGGCACATCGCTCTGCTCCAGCGGTGGCCCAGGTACTGGCGAACAAGTCCAGCCAGGAGACGGTGGGCAATTTGTCTGGATGGCATGTGATGAAGGAGGACACAAGGTTACTATGTCTCTTCCTTCCCTTCCAGTGAAGTATCTTTCCTTTTGATTGTGTCGCCCACTTCAGGGACTTTGGCGATTCCAGTGGCTGACAAAGACACCAAATGCTAAAGAAATTTCTGAATTCATTATAATGAAAATTTCACTAGTGATTTACAGTCATGCTTGGCACAGTACTGATGTTAAAATAAATTCAGTGTACTCATAGGAAAGATGAATTATACAGTTTCCAGCACAAATGATCACACCGAAACTACAGAAAATGTGAAGACACACTTTTATGCTAAAAGACATTTGTAGACTTCTTTGTCAAAGACTCTTTTCTAGGGGTGCAGTGTTTTACATTTCCGCCAACTTCACATTGCTAACCTAGTCCACATACCATCGCTCCCTTGTATGCATTTCTTCTAGACCTATAGGCTTGTACATCACCATAAAATGTGATTTGACCACATCTTATGAATTATTTTTGTAATAACTTATATTTCTCAAGCTGTTATTTGCTCCTGGCCCAATCCAGCTCACCAGCACCCATTATGACTTCATATACCTCCAAATAGAACTCAGAAAAGGCATCACAATTACCAGGATGGAGGGATAGGGATTTGGCTCAAGTGGTAGAGTCCTTGCCTAGTAAGCACAAGGTCCTGAGTTCAATCCCCACTTCCTCCATAAGGCAGATATGGCTTATCAACTGTCACATTTGCCACAACAAACTGAAACTCAGCCTCAACTATTTTCAATCCAATACTCTAAGCAACACTGCTAACTAATCAGAATTAATGTCTACAGTGAAATCTTTTTGTAACTTTAGGATTAGATAAAATCACTAGAAAATCTAGTTCTTGAGAAATTTTTTGAGCACCTCAAATCTTATTCCTGACCACTCAATAGCACATTCCCAATGCCAGTATTCTTTGAATTACTCCAAAATTCCATCTCCCTTTGTTTAAACTACACATTAGAATTCTAACCCCTCTTATGAGTTTTGACTTGTTTCTGGAAATATCTTCAAGTGGGGGAGATAAAGGACAGTTTATATACCTTCTATTTTCGTTCTATTCTCTGAAATGAATAGAATGTGATTTCCCAAATACTCTATCCAGGTGGCCCTTAGGATTTTAGTTTGCTTTGAGTTTAAGGCAGGCCTTATATTTACTCATACTTTATCTGACATATTTTATTCTTAAGAGCCTTGAAAAGTAATCATTACCCAGTTATTATTAAATATTGACAGATTTAACGCTAAGATTATTCACTCATAATGGATAAGAACTTTGAAAAGTAATTCTGAATCTTAAATATTTGAAGAGATTTCAGAACCTAAGGAAGAATTTTAGAATTTTTAACAATCTCATGAATATGGTTCAGCATTTTACCTAAATTCCTTCTACATCAGCAATCCCGTGATCCGTTAAGTTTGAAATCTTGAATCCCATGTCCCACTCAAATACTTGCAGGGTACTCTGCCACATTAAAGGTTAGACAGTTCTGCAGTAAATAGACTGGCCAGTTGTGCTAAAGTCACAGTATGGAATGCTCTGGAACTTTGTTTTCATCTATTAATAAATACAAGAACTATTTGAAAAACACTTCAGGAAATCTGAGCCTTTCTAACAGCTTGCCTCAACTAAAAGGATAATTTAAAATGTGAAAGAAGAGTACCACTCTTTATAAAACTTCTGTTTTGAAGACGCTACCCATTCCCTTCACATCCTCTGTGTAATCATCCATGGGGTCAAGGTCTTTGTTTTATTTCCTTGCAATGATTCAATCCTTATGTCAGTTTTTCCCTCTTTTTAGCTCTCTAGTGGATACAGAAAACTCATCAACTTTCTCCTTATAAAAACTATCCACAGAGACTGGGGATTTAGCTCAGCGATTAAGAGTGCTTGCCTTGTAAGCACAAGGCCCTGAGTTCGATCCCCAGCACCAAAAAATAATAATAATAAATACATACATACATACATAAAACCTATCCACGAGGCTTTTAAAAATAATAAACAGCAGCACAATTCACAATAGCTAAATCTTGAAGTGACCTATATGTCCATCAATAGATGACTACATAAAGAAAATGTGACTTTCACACATAATGGAGTACTACTCTGCCATAAAGAAAGACAAATTTAAGACAGACCCGAGGACCAATGGAACAGGCTAGAAGATGCAGAAATAACTCCAAACACACTCAAATATCTCATCTTCGACAAAGGAGCCAAACACCCTCACTGGAAGAAAGATAGCCTCTTTAATAAATGGTGCTGGAAAAATTGGCTTACCACCTGCCAAAAACTAAAACTAGATACATGTCTCTCACCATGTACTAAACTAAGATCGAAGTGGATCAAAGATCTAAACATAAAAACAGAAACAATAAATCTCCTAGGGAATAAAATAGGAAGAACTCTCGAAGACATAGGGGTTGGAAAAAAATTTATGAATAAAACTCAGACTGCATGGGAAACAATTCAAAGAATTGATGCTTGGGACCACATCTTATTAAGAGGCTTTTGCACGGCAAAAGAAATTACTAATAGAGTAGGGCGAAAAATCACAGACTGGGAGAAAATTTTTGCCAGCTGTCCCTCAGACAAAGGTCTAACATCCAGAATATATAAAGAACTCAAAAGGATCAAACCCCCCAAATTTAAAGACCCTATCCAAAAATGGGCATCTGAAATGAATAAACATTTCTCAGATGAAGAAATAAAAATAGCAAATAAATATATGAAAAAATGTTCAACATCATTGGTCAT
>PVJO010019550.1:0-33972 GCA_004026905.1 Hystrix cristata
TTGTTATGGGGAGTTGGCACATCTACATAGTACATCTTAATATTTTTTCTTTTACTTTCATCCCCTATGCTTCCCCTCCCTTCTCGATGGTTCCAACTTTTGGTTCCTTTGCCATTTGAAAACACTCTATATTCATAGTTTTTTACCTTTAATTCTTTTTTCCTATCCCCTTTCCCTAATCTCCCACTCACCTCCCTCCATTTCTTTTCTCCCACAATATTAAGTGAAATAAGTCAGACACACAAGCTTAAATATCACGTGGTCTCTTTTCTACATAAGGACTGGCATCCTTCTAAAGAGGAGAAACTCGGACATGGATAAAGACCCACAGTAGACATCATGTGAAGATAATGATATAATGGTTCTTTAATCCAAAGGGCATCAAAGGTTAGCAGCAATTCAACAGAAACTAGGGGTGATGTGTGAAACTGATTCTTCTTTATAGCTTTCTCAGGGAACCAACTTGATAACTTGAACTCCAAGCCTTCAGAACTGTAGACCAATAAATCCCAGCTTCTCATACTACCCTCTGTGATATTTTGATACAACATCTCTAGCACACAAGTATATTTCCTGACATAAAATTTATAGGAGGAAGATATGCCTTTCCTAGCTTTATATGACCTTTCTGTCCAGTGAAATAACTGTCAAAAGTGAAGGCCTCATTAAGAAAATCTAGTATTTTATACCTACAACTAACTAGACATCAAGTGGTACTACATCTGTGACTGGCACTTGGTAAGCAGCTGGGAGCTTTGACAATGATTTGCTTCATATATTACTCTGTGAAGTAAACCAAAATCAGTTAAACTCATCTAGCAAGTACTGTATGTAACTTTCTCTTCTGACTTCATCAGTGGTACATAGTCAGAACAATGGATGACCCCAAGTCCAACGTGAGCTGCTGCTGTTTGTTCAGACAGTTTGTTACTCTTCTGTTTATATTTGGCACAAGAGTGATGCTTTTTGTAAGTGTATAAATAACTTGCTATGTCAGCTATTACTTCTTCCCACTTTGAATTTATTCCTCAAAAATTCAAAATAATTTGCTTTTATAAACTTGCAGTTCTGAATACTTCATAACATCCCTTGTGTTTTCTTCTTTGCCCAGTGAGCTAGATATTTGTTATTTAATTTAAGTATCTAAGGATTTTCCAAATATTTCATTTTTACTGTTTACAAAATTCAATCCACTGTGACCAGATAGATACTCCAGATGTGGCCTGCATCTTTTCAAATCAGTAGAGACAACCTCGGTGGCGTAGCACATGATCAATCTTCATTCTTTGTGTACATGAAAGTAAAACATACTTTCAGTGTTTGATGGAGTATGCTATAAGGCTTATTAGGTTAGCTAGATTAATAGATATCAAATTCTAATCCTTCTTGAAAATTTCAAAGAGAAAATTTTAATTTATATCGACAAAATATCAAGAGTATTCCTTTCCTCTTTTAGGTTTTTTTCCTTATTTGCTTTGTAGAAGCTCTGTTATTAAATCCACATTCATTTAAGATTATTTTGCTTTTTATTTGATAATGCATGTGTATACAAGGGGAAGTTTGTTACCAATGGCCTAGAATATTGGTCTATGTCAACCTAAAATGTAAACATATTTGGATTCTTTTCTTTGGAAACACATGTAAATAACTTATTCATCAATTTGATATTCATATTACTGTTGTTTACATGATTTAACACATCTAGAAAAAATCATCTGGACTTAGAATAAAACATGTTTACCATCCTATCTTCTGTAGCCCATAAAGCATATATCATATCTATGTTGACTAAGTTTCTCTGGAAAAATAGATTCTATAGAAAGCATGTATATAATGGTGCAAGGAGATTTAATAGGTAGACATATGGGATCAGAGGTGGGAGGGTCTATAGTGGCCATTCACACATTGGAGAGCTGGAGGATCCAATAGTTCTTCACATTAAGAAGCTGAGACGCACAAAAGAAGAAAGATCAAGAATGCAGTGTCAATCCAAGTGCAGATCGAAGGCCTAAGAGCTCCTTGGAAAGTCACTGTATAGTCTGCATTGACAAGCTGAAGAAACTGGAGACTAATGTCCACAGCCATAGAAACGAAAATGCACCTGCTCAAGTAGAGTGGAACTTCCAAAACAAATAGAAAACTACAAAAAAAGCAACAGACTTCTCTCTTCCTCTTTCATTCCATTCAGGCCACAAGCTCATGGGATAGTGCCTCTCACAATCAAGGTCTTTCCCCCTCAGTTTGCTGGCCCCTGCGTCTATCATCTCTAGAAGTATGTCACAGTGTACTTGGTTAATCTCGTAGGCATTCTTAGTCTAGTCAAGGTGACATATCACAAGGAATGGTCATAATAATTTATCAAAGTAATGGAACAACACTGAAGGATTTGCCTGACCAATATGAAAATTTCCTCAGTTATGTAATTGTTATTATTTTTTTAATGGATTAACCAAGTGGTGACTCAGTAGGTCTGAGATGGCCCAATAGGAAAACAGGCTGATAACAGGTACTGGTCCTAGGAAGCTCTTCCAATAGATCAGACCACTTTCCCAGCCAGGCTACTTGTATTTTTACATGTTTGTATTGATATTTCCTGTTTCTTTAATGAAGAATTGGTCATAATCAGTGCATTCCATTTATATTTGGCCAAAGCTGTGAGCGGAAGGAAAATCTTGTGGGATTGTCTTGTCTTTATGCTTAAAATTCATGTATGCATTTCATAAATCCAACCTATTCACACTAGATCTAAATAGTGATATCTGTGTGCAACTAACTCTGATGATATTGTTCCAAAATATTATAAAACATTTATACCTCTTATTAAACTATGTATTAAAGAGGAAATATTTAATACTTTACCAATATTTTATATCATTAATGTGCTGGAACTCTTTAAAAATCAATATAATCAATAAAACTTTGAAATTTCTTAAATGATTTGGTATGTAGCTCAATGATAAATTGTGTGCTTAGTGTGCATGAGGCCCTGCATTCAATCCCCAGGATCAAAAATAATCTTTTATATAGTCTCATATATGCTGATGAAAATATATTTTAACATTCTAATTATTTCTAAAAATGCTCATTGACTTTAATACTGGCATTATCATTAGATGTCTTTGTCCTGAAGAAAGCGAGATTGAGTTGATATATATTCTTCATAATTAAGGTTCTGCAAAATAGGACCCAGTCAAAGGTCGAACTGCAATTTCAGATTTTTTTCTAATGTGATATATACTATATAATAAAACTATTATTTTCAGAATTACTCTAGCATAATTTTAGCATATTGTGCTTTCAAAAAATGTTAAATAAGCTTTTCCCTTAATGAACAAGGTCTCAGTAATATAATTTAATGATATTTAATGAGATTTCTATGTAAATAGTATAGCCTCATAGCAAAGATTATGGCATGATTAAAATGCAATGGAATGTAACATGGAAATCCCCAATTCAAAAGGGTACATATTGTATAATTCCATTTATATGAAATTTTAGAACATACACAATATTGCCTGGCACTGAGAAATAGAAACTGGGATTGCTTTGGAAAGGCTATGAAATTTCTTTTTAAAATAATCATAATATTTTATATACCACAACTGAGGATATCATTATAGGAATGAAGTGATTCATCAAAATGAGACAAGGAATACTTAAGATATATTTTCTCAAAAAATACTGCATTGAAATTAATGATATTAGTGTGCTATTTAGGAAGAAGTTTGTTGAAGTCTGTAATTTACTATGACCTTCACACAAAAATAAGTTCATAGATATACATGTTCATGGTGCAGTCTTGGTTGTAATTATATAAATAAAATGTTCACTGCCAAATTCATGTACCTGTGCTTTAATTTTAAAGCGATTTATTGCCAATTTTGGGGAATTATATAAATAAAATAAGAATAAACTTAACCTCATCCCTCAAAAAACACTCTGACCACATAGCTCAGGAGAATGATGTTAATGCCTTTTAGAATCAATAAGCATAATTTAATCGTTATATGCATGTTAAAAACTCTTATAGTGAGGATAATCTAAGGTGAAAAGACCAAAGATTTGTGGAGCATATCAATTTTTTCATGAAAAGAACTTCTATTAAAAAAAAAACCAAGAAGACAATTTTAAAATATTATTCAGACTACTTCTGATATAAAAATGTCATATCTAAGAAGAAAGAAAATATAACAAAGTACTAAAAACCAAGCCTACCTTTATCCTATTCTGTTCAGATGATCATGACCATTTTGAACAGAAGGCGGTCAGCAGGTTCTTAAAAATTCCAGGATGCAATGCAGTGGGTGTTCCAACACACAGTGTAATTTTGAATAAGATACATTCTATAGTTTTCAACCCTTAAGAAATATTACAGCAGTTTATCATTATCCCTTTATCAAGGAGGGCTGTGTCTTGTTTAGTAACTACATTGCCCAGTTTAAATAATGAAGCACGTGATATAAGTGTTTTTTAAAATTCTCTTCATATTGAAGTTTTTTAGTCCCTCTAACTCTCATTACCTAAAAAGTAACAAATTTCTATGCTTTCTATTTCATCCTGTCTCCAAAATATCCATTTGAGTCCAGGCCATGCAATCCAAAGCAATTTATTTTTTAATCGTGACTGCAGATCTTTATGAATGCACCTGTCCTCTTTTACGGACACTTTTGTTCTAGTCATTTAAAAATTATAGCATCTTTATTCAACTCTGCCGTCCTTAAACTTACTAGATGTTATACACTGAAAAATTAAACTACGTTAAAAGTAGATGAAATTTAATAAACAGTAATCAAGTATCACTTGGGAACTACTAGTGATAAGAGACTATCTTTTCATACTTTTGGTTTGAGATGCTCAATAAATTGTGTTTTAAATTTACATTCTCAACGATCTTACAAACATAAAATTTTGAGATCTGTTAATGTGGTATTTTAAAACATTTTCATATTATTTGTTCTAAAAGTTCTCACAAATGCCTGTAGAGATAGCCTCATTTGTTTAACCATCTTCACTGAAAATTTAACTGTTATCTAAATATATTCTGGTTTACTCTGTGAATATGAATGAAACAGGGCTGATAGGCTCCAGAATAATTAACAGTCATTAGCATTCAACATGTTCCTGTATTGAGCTACCTCAAAATTCCCTAACGATACGAGATCAAATACATACAGTCTCCAGGAGGGGGTGAGAAGAAACATTAGGAGTCCTTAAACAATGACTATAGAGGTTGATGTCACATTAATTAGGATAATCGCTCCAGTCAAAACATACCTATAAAAATTACTGCCACAAATATCAAAAATTCTGGTATTACTTCCATTGCTATCTTTGACTTAGTATTTTAGAAGCAAAATGCAGTCACTCCTTGTCGTAGTTACGAGATTGGCTCCAGTACCACTCACATATGCTCAAAGAAAATGGCAATGTATTTACATATAACTTATATACATTCTTCTCACATATATTTAATCATTTCCAAATAATTCACAGCATTTAATACAGTGTAAATACTTTGAAAATTATTTTTGCAGTGTATCGTTGAGGGATAATGACAAGTAAAAGTGTACATATGTTCAGTGTAGAGACTATTTTTAATTAATACCAAATAATTGTACATATTTAAGCAGTAGAGTGCAATATATCAATAACTGCACACAATGTATACTGATCAGATCAATGTAATTTGTATAGTTTTCACCTAAGGCATAATATTTCCTTGTGTTGAGAACATTCAAAATCCTTTCAAGTAGATAATTTGAAGTATACCCAGTTTATTTAATGTGACACAATACTCTCCAATTCCACCTGTGCTGTTGTATATGTCAAAGTTCCCTGATTAAGGCAGAATAGTATTATCTTGTATATATGGACCATATTTTCTTTGTCTGTTCATTAGTTGATTGATCTTTAGTGTTTTCTTTTTCTAGGTATTGCCATTGTGAATAATGCTGCAATGCACATGGAAAAGCAAATGTTTCTTCAGCATATTTATTTAATTTCATTTGGATATATATACACAGAGACAGAATTGCTGGATCACATGGTAGTTCTATTCTCAACTTTGTTTGTCTTGTTTTGAGACAGGTTCTCACTATGTAGTTCAGTCTGGCTTCAAACTCATTATGTAGCCCAATTTGGCCTTGAACTCACAGCAATCCTCCTGCCTCAGCCTCTTGGGATTCTAAGCATGTACCACCACACCTGGCTTCATTTTGAAGTTTTTGAAGAATCTTCATACTGTTTCCCTTAATGGTTGCCGTAATTCACACTTACTCAAGGAATGATATGGAACATTGTTTTTCACTATATCTTCACCAACTTTTGATTTTTAGCTGTCTTCCATCCTTCCTTTCTTCCTTTTTTACTTTCTTTCTCTCATTCTTTCTTTCTCTTTTGTTATTCTTATATTCCCACCAGGGACAGGAGCTATTTCATTGTAATTCTGACTTGCACTGACTGATAATTAGTGATGTTAAACCTTTTGTCATGTACTTGCTAGCCATTTCTATGTTTTCTTATGAGAACTATCTATTTAGATCTAGTGCCTCTACGCTTTTGGTGCTGGGACCAAATCCAGAGCCTTATGCATGCTATGCAAGCACTCTACCACTGAATTACATCCTCAGTCCCATTTTGACTATTTTTAAATTAATTGCTTAATTATATTGACTTTTTGGATTTCCTCATAACTCTGGATATTTTCAGATTTATACATTGAAAATACTTTCTTTCATCCTGCAGGTTTCATTCCGCCTTCTTTGCTGTACAGAAGCTTTTTAGTTTGGTGTACTCCTGCAAGTCTAAATTTGCTTCTGTTTCCTACACAGCTGGGATGGTGTCCAAATTAAGCTGTGCCCATTCTAATGTCTGCATGCATTACACCTCTTTCTTCAAGTTATTTCTAGGTCTCAGATTATTTAATTTTTAATTAATTTTGAGTTTATTTCTGCAACTTGCTAGAGATAAAGTTCTGATGTCATTCTTCTGCATGCAGGTATCCAATTTTCTTAACAGCATTTATTGAAAAGATAGTTCTTTTTCAGGAGCCTGTTCTTATATGTTTGATAAAATATCAAATGACTGTAGATACATGGTTTTATTCTGAGGGTCTCTGTTCTGTGTCATTGTTCTACCCCTCTGTTTATATTACATGACCATGCAGTTTTGATTGGTACATCTTTGTAATATGTTTGTTATTATAATTATTGAGGCATGATTAAATGTACGAACTAATGAAGTTCATTTGTTCTTCTGCTGTTAAGATTTTAAGTTCTCAATATAGTCTGGATATTAATTTTTGTCATCTGAAAAGTTACAAGGCTGTCCTCATATTCTGCTGATTGTCATTTTATCCTATCATTTGCTTAGATATCTGGAAGATTTTTAATTTGACACCCTCCCTTTTGTCATTTCTTGCTATTACTGTGAGATATTGGGGTCTTATTCAGGAAGGTTGCTAACTAGCTCTCTATCTGGAAATGTTTCCTCTGTATTTTCTTCTGGTATTTTCTAGGTTTCTGTTCTCACCTGATCTATTTAGAGTTGATTTTTGTACTGAGTATGAGACAGTGAATGATTCTGAGTTGGTGGAATCGGCCAATGTTTTGAGTGAAATAATTAATACAAACAACATATTGTTCAAACAGGAAGTTATTACAAAGTAGCCATAACCTTGTACACATAAACTGGATATTAGCCTTCCATTCACTTTTGTACTATTAACTTACCAATTTTAAAGTTCTTTAACCACTTTAAAAGATATTTCATGTAAAAAGGTTATCTTATCTCATTATTAATCAATAGCATTTACCTGGATGTGATTGCAAGCAATCTGGATAATTCTATGTTGTATAAAACATACCATACCAATTATATGTCCAAACAGCACATTTTGATAGATTTGCTAAAACAATTACACTAAATACTAGAGACAGGGAGATAATATATGATTGCGTGGGGATTCTAAACTGGACCATATAAATAAAAGTTTTTGTGATTAGAGCTAACCATGAAAAGAGAAGAACTGTGAGTGTCACTATGTTTTAATACTCTCACGGCAGAAGCACATTACTATTCAATGCACCAATACGTATCTATGCTGATTATTTGACAACATATGCTGTCTGATGTTCAAGTTGGCTGAGAATCACTGAGCCCAGCAACAGAGGCTGGATGGTTTTTAGGGACTGTCAGGCAAAAGAAGATGAAGACATCACTTTTTGTTTCAGGGGGGTCAAAGGATAAAATGTGATTAGATGATTCAAGGAGATATTTTTAAATTCCATCCATATAGTGAACGATTATCTAATATTTTAATTTATTATATTAACTCCACTCAATCAAAGGCTACATGTTTGACTGCTTTCCATCACATGATATGAAGTAGACTTTTGGTTTAGGACAAAATCAATCTCACCAACATTCATTAATATCAAACTAGTAGTACTCATTGTAAATTTTAATTTTGAAGGATTTTGACCTAATAAGGAAAGCAGTTTTCTCAGATATATCGTCTACATTAAAATATTTCATGAATCAAATAATTATTTTAATAAACTCTTTGTTATATATTTAATACATGGACTTCTGAAAATGAATGCGGCCAAACTGATGTTTTATGATCACTGGAAAAAGCAGTGATTCTCATGACAAAAAAGTGTTACTGGCTTGCTATATACTAAGTAGATAAATGTAACTATCAACATGTCACCTCAGCCAGGGTTTTACTTTTAAACAAGTTGAAAATAACTGCTAGCCCTTATGGATCATTTTCATACCAGAAAAGCTGGTATGAAATTTTTATACTATTTTGAGAAACTTACACTTGAAATATAATATATATAATAAGCAACATAACATATATAAGACATCCATATAGTATATAAGATCCAACATATATAATAAGACATCCATGTAATATATAACACAATCCAATGAAGATATCACAGCCTATCTATGTTTACAGAGAGGTAAGTCACACAGACAGTAAGCAGAGTACCAGAAAGAAATTCTTCACAGGCCTTGGCCTTATTGCAAACTATACGACACAATGCATTCTTCTCAGGACAGTGGAAACTGAAAATTGGAGCAGCATATTTCAAAGTGAGATTTGAATATTGATTTCCAAAATATTCTACGAGTAGAAGCTGCTATCCTTATGTGTATTTAAGATAAATCAGATTTTTGCTTGATCTTTGGGAAGTCACAAGGAACTAAATTAAAAAGCAGTAAAACTTCCTGAATAGAGGATTCTGCATATGTTTTTATACACATTTCTCAAATTTTAGTCAATCAAGCATGTAGAAGAGTAACTACAAACTTTCTCAAAAATGCATCCCCATTCCCAAGGCTACATGCTAGAATATTCTCACACAGAATTTGAGAAAATATTTTTCTGTGACACCAGAATAGCCTACATGTAACACTGCATAGTGAGGAAAATGTGTAACCTGCAAACAAACAAACAAACAAAAAATAATTTAATGAGATTTAAAATTTTGATGATTTTAAAGAAAATTATCTTCATTTCATTTGTATTCTTTCCCATTTGTAGATGAGAAAATACTTTCAGAAAAAACAAGTGATACAAGAAAAATCCCATAGCTTGTACACTTGCCATTTTTCCTATTATCACAATGCCCAAGGTATCACCTGTCCCTTATTTATCTATCATGAAGGATTTCTGCTTTCTTTTTTAACCCAAACTCTCTAGTACAGAACCACTGACATTTTAAAGCTGCTCTAGTTCACTCTCATTTGCTGCATCGATGCCAATTTATCCAATTAGTCTGACAACACACGTAGTCCTGTAGTCAAGTTGTCTTAGAATCATTGATCGCAAGACCAAGAGGTAAGTGCCGCTGATCTTCACAGCATAGCTCAGGACGGCCTTCCTCATTACAGCTGTCCTGTGTCTTCCCAACTGTTTGACACAAACATTCCCAACAAACTTGTCATCCACCTAGAGGCTGTTGTCATTACTCATTAGAATTTTACACTCAGAAGGTATACACAAGGCTCTTGGTTTCCATTTTTAGACTAAAGACTCCAAGGAAGATTCTTTTTTCGAAAGATTTGTAATCGTTATCATTTTATTTAATAGTTCACATATCTTTTTTGATAAGGAAGTGAAAGATTTTCTTAAAATTTTAATCATTTTTTTACAAGCTAACTAAACATATTTTCATCGATCATGTATGTCTTGATTTAGTCCTAAGATTATGATAATTTGTACAATTAATCTGTCAGAAGGTTTTTAGTACCTCTAAGTGCGCTGTCCCAGTATGATTTTATGCAATTTTATACGATTATATGCTGAATACGTATGTTCTGAAACAGTACAGTTCTTTGTTCCTTGTTATTTACTTAGACCTAATTACCTAATTATACACGAAGATAGCCAGTTAGATTACTAGGTATGTTAAAACTCGAGCTCTATGACTGACTTTTTAAATAATGAGCAAATACACCTCTTTGATATTAGGAGTTCTCCTATTCAGTAGATTATCGGCATATTATTTCTCGACCTGGTTGCTTGGCTTTTGCCCTTCTTAATGCTTCTTCCCACCACTAATAAAGGACGAACAGAAGAGATATTAAAATTAAATTACTCTTCTTGTTAGTCACTGAGTCAGCATGGACCTGCCGGGAGTCCATTGCATACAAATTAAAGCCATTTTCTCTTTCATAATCTCCTAGTAAAAAGGAGCTCAGTTTTTAAACTATACTGACTATATTATGGTTTCAACCATGAATATTCCCTGTATTCCAGTGCATATTAGTTATTATTAATTTTTATTTATATGACAGTTTAAATTTTCCCCTGGGAAAATGTCATCTAAGGAATTTAACGTTTGTTAATTTAAGTACTTTATAAAGATAGTGTCTGGTTAACAATGCCCATAATAAAGTTTATGTACCTGTTCTGTGAAAATATTGATGAACTTACTCTAAATTTAAAATTTATTGGACTATAAAAAATCAATAATTTACAAAAATAATAAAGAACATCCTACAATCACTTCATTAGATATACTCTGATTTAAAAGATGTGATTATTGACATGGACATTGTTCACACTTATGCACTGAAGCTTGGATAGGTGGGAAATGTACGAGAGGATGTCTGTTCATCACATTCCAATTCTCCCTTTATTGCTGTTGATCATTTTCTTCAGACATTTCATCACTGACCAGAACAATCAACTGTGTACCTTGTCAGGCTTCAGACCCAAGTCTCAACCATTCGGTCTGAGAAGAAAGAACGTATAGCTGCTTGTATTCAGAGATAATTCATTAGGGCTCAGTTGAATGAGTAGTTTTCCAATATAAAAGATAATAAGAACTATCAAAATAAGACATATACTTCTAAGCATTATGTTTAACGATTTCCATCTAAGAGCAACAACTGCAAATGCTACCTAATGTGTAACCAGATACCAGGAAGGAGAGCAGAATACATTTCAGTACAGTAGAATTAGAATATTTAACTCCAGCCTACAGGCTGGAAAGGGCCTAAGGACAACATCTGGCTTTCACCTTTCAACTTTTATTCTCAAGAGGAAAAAAAAATGTCCACTGATAAATAATAAGAACGAGCAAGAAAAACATTCAAACAAAATTTATTTACAAAAGTCAGGTTTCGATGTTTTCCTTGATTACTCATATTAAAACGAAACAAATCACTAGCTAGTGAGAAAAATGTCTCTTCCTCCTTTTTATCACTGACTTTTCTATATCTATAGGTATAAAATCTACAAGTATATCTATGGAAAAGTAATAGTGGATCCCTCTCCTGAAGTTTTAGGGGCAAACAAACAAACAAACTAGAAAGATCCTAGCTTGTAAAAGAAATTTCTGTGTTATACACTGTGGTGGACTGATTCTTGTGGTAAACTTGAGCAGGAACACCCAGCTGAACTGAGTTGGTGTGGTTCTGGGCATAGAAGTTCCACCTGAGGATTGTTGCCAACACAAGATAAAAGAATGAGAGCAGAAGATACGGGCTGGCTGTTTCCCAGGAGAAATTTTCCGGTCTGTTTCTCCAGAAGGGAACTCAGCTGTTCTTCTTGCAGAAGGAGCTCGGAGCCTTGCTTTCCTTTGGGATGGCTGCTGTTTGCTTTGTGGGAGCTGTGGTCTTCACCTCTGCTGTGAGTGTCATACTCTGGTTCTAGTACAGATTTCTTCAGCCTTTTAGAGCAGGCAAGGACTTACATGAGACAGTGCTGTGGGTTCTCAGCCCTTCATTGGATCTTTCAGGTTTCCAGTGAGTGCATAAGTAGACGTTCTGCACTCTTCCTGGATTTGACGCGCGCGTGTGTGTGTGTGTGTGTGTGTGTGTGTGTGAATGTTGTAATGTATAAATGTCCTATATTAAATCTGCTCTCTTGAAAACCATTGAATCTAGAATCATCTGACTAATAACGCACACTAAATAGGTAAAAAGATGTTTCTTCTATGTTCATAAATATCAGAATGTCTTAAGGTGAAAGTTTATGTGTTTAAGACAATTTTTCTACAAGACAATCTACAGAACTTTGATAGCAATAGAAGTTATAATCAGGCACTCTATAAAAGGTTTTGTTGTTAGGGAAAGTACTAATACAATAAAATAATATTATGAACATAAATTTCACATATGGTTCACCATGTTTTATTTCTTGTGTCCTATAATTATAGGAATGTTGGGTAACAGTCACTCAATGGTAAACAGTTCATTAGATCAGATTCCCTTCAGTTGCCCTTGAGAAACATGCGCACCTGCTTAAGCACACCTATAGTTTATTTGTTTTGCATAAACCCAAAAAAGAAGAGTGTGTGTGTGTGTGTATAGTCAGTGTACATATATAGTCAATACTGGACCAGGGTTTCCAGCAGGCAGCCATTTGTGTGTGCTAACTGTCAGAGTCCCTTAGGTGACAGGCGCCTCCTCTATGGCAGACCTTCCCAATCCAGAGTCTTTTACCCCTGCCTTGTTCCTTTTTCATCGTAAGCCCACTCTATTTGAATTTTCAGTCTTCACTCTACTTAACAGGACATATTTTCATGACAAATTTATATATATTAAATCTGTATTCTTATTCTGTCAAAAACTTTGTCACAGATCTTCAATGCATCAAAATAGATGAATAATTTAAATATTTATTGAGGTGCAAACTTCTGAAGAATTTTTAAGATGCACGCTCTGGTAGGCAAGAATTTCCAGAAATTTGTTTTTAGTTTTATAAGATTTAGTATGAAGGTAAAAATAATGCTGAAAGGAATATATTGCCTATTGTGGATTTTTATGATGAGAGCTAGTTAAGCCAATGGCGGGTATAACGAGATGGTGAATCTGAAACCACACATTTCCTCAGGTTGAACAATGACCTGAGAAAAACTGACTTGCATTTTAATGGTTAAACATTCCATAAATTAACTAACCTATCACATTAATAACACTGTAATCTCGATGTGATATATAATGAGTGATTTTGTTTAATTGGAATTTTCTGTACTCACCATTTTTGCAAGTACATGTTCAATATGTAATCATATAGAAATATGATTTTCGAATTCTATCATTAAACACTATATACTAGACCATTTTTGTATAATTGCCTAATCAAATATTAACACAGAAAATCACTTGCTTCATATTTTTCAAATTAGGTAATATCAAGTCTAGATAATCTTGCTTGTTCATAATAGTGTAATCAACCTGACCCCTTCTGTTTTTTACTAAAGGTCAGTAGCTAAATAGAACTTTCCAAAATATTTTAATCTTTGCTTTTTGGTCTTGCTACTCAGAGCAGAAATAGAGGGAAAAAAAAAGAAATAGAGAAAAATAATTAGGATGATTATTTTTCTATCTGTTCTGAAGCTTTTGTAATTATTAAAAGGATAAAATATGTTTGTTAATATTGTGACTTAATATAAGCTATTTTTCACTACTTAATCATTATTTGCAAGAAAAATATTTCATTTATTTTAATGAAGTTATTAAATTTAACTTAAAATGTCATTTTAAAATTAATTTTATTATTCATAAATACCTATATATTTAATTATTTAACACTCAATATTAATAAAAACAATTTAAATCACTAATTTCTGCATATGAAAAAATGTACATCATGATTCTAATTATAAATACCAGATATTTAATATTTGTAAGATTATAGATAATATCCTATCACTTTTATTATAATTAAATAACCATAAATATTTTAATATATAATAGAGACCACATAAATATAAAACATATCAAGAAATATAAATAAGACGTATTTTAAACCATACTAACGGAATTTTGTAAATGTAAATTAATAATGAAAAGGAAATAAAAAAGAGCTTCATAATAGTCTGTCTGTTGTCTCGCTGCTGACTTAACTGTGACAGTCCACCAACTTTCCAATGATAATAATAATCTGTGTTAATGTAATGCACCAGGGTGAAAAACCAGGTCAGCCTGAAATAACACCTGCCAGAATAAACAAGCTTGCAGTGATAGGAGCTCAGCTCTCTGGGGGTTCCGTCTATCTGTGTGTATGCCCTCCTCTGTACCCTATTACTTGTGTGATATCTTTCTTTTTGCCTTTCCTTTTAGTGATTGTTACTGTAATTAGATTCAAATTTTATTCTTGAATAGTCAATCCTGACTTTTCAATAAAAACTAAATCTCTTCCTAAATTTTATTTATAAAGCTTTTGATAGTCTAAAAAATATATGAGGTCAAAAAAAGTTTTGGTGTTATCTACTGATATTATGGCATATTGTAAAACATAACACATTTTAAATTAATTTATTAATTTACATATTGTAACACATGTTAACATTAGTGACAGTTTATGAAAAATAATTGTACTTTTATAAAACAAAAATTACATTTTTTATATTTCTTGGAATTCTTAAATGTGTGACCCAATGAATTACAGCTGGATTCTCATAGATGCTTCCATATTTTATTATTTGGAAACTTGCACAATTGTAAGAAAATCAAAATGAAAAAGTTAAACCATATCTCATTATCATTACTGAAATAATTTTACATTGCTAACCTTTACTGGTACCTAAATCAGTAGCCTAGACAATTTTTCTCAACCACTGTCAAATGATCAAGATATGTGTATTATGTATGACTATGCAAATTAGACTCTTCTGAATTTCAGCTCCAGAAAATATATTCATACTAAACCATAGTAATAACATGAGGAATGGGAGGATATAGAAGGCTTTTCATTTCCTCCAACATGTCCTAAAATAATTTTACCACCATCAAAAGTACATGAAATCAATCACAAGTTCTGCAAAAATATAAAAAAATACATGAATAAATCAAAGAAAAAGTAGCTGGTACTAATTGTTAAATATGAGATGAAATCTAAAGCCTTCAAAAAATACCAGGTATTTTTAGAGATGATAAATACTAACAGATGGCACATCTGGGATTGAACCATTTTGTGGTGAATGTCTGCTATCCAATCATTTTCCATAAAGAACTATCTCATGCAATAATAGCAATAATCCAACTAATGAGTATTTATTTAGTCCAACATAATTCACAATTCTTAGTGTTAGAATAAGAAAATATGTGATTGGGATGAGGATTTTTAAAAATAGATAGTAAACTAAAGAAGCACTTTAGAAGTGTATGTATTTTAGATTTCTAGGTGGTTGGTGGAATTGGAGAGAAAAATAGGGGCTTGATTTGAGTGCACAAAACCAGACAAACTGGCAAGGCAAGAACCAGGAGAACAAAAGTAAATACCAAAGGCCTCAGAAGAGGTATTAGTATCACATAAATAAAAGTAAATCCAGGAGCACAGGTCTGGAAAAAAAAAAAAGTGAGAGAGAAGAGGTGGGTTTGTAACTCCAAATCAGCTGAGAATACCATAACTTTTTGCTTTGAATAAAATAAATTGAAATTTCTAGTCCACAGGTTATTGGAAGACCAAATCCTTCTTTAAGACTATTAAGAATTCCTAGTGACCTATAATATTATGATGATTTCTAGTTTTGAGTTCCTAAAAGAGAAAACTATTTTCCCTAAAACTTTAATTTGTATAGCTTAAAATGTCAGTAAAGAATTCAAAAGCATCAGCATAGTAAATTATGTGTTTTAGCTTTTTGTCACTGTGACAAAATAACTGAGGATAAACAACTCAAAGGATAAAAGGTTTATTTTGGATCATAGTTTCAAAGGTTTCAGTCTTCGGTCTGTTGGGTCAATCGTTATTAGGTCAGTGGCAAGGGAGAAACATCATGGTGGAAGACCATGGCAGAAATGTGCTTTCTTGATGCCAACCAAGAAGAACAGAGAAAGAGAATTAGAGCAAGGGTGGAAAGGACCAGGGACAAGATATCGTCCCCAAGGTCATGCCCCCATGACACACTCCTTCAACTAAGCCCTACCTCCTAAATTTACAGGATGTTGCAACAAGGACATCAAATTATGACCCTACAGGTAAACGTAGGGCCCTTTGATACAATCACCTTCCAGAATCCACACTTCTGAAACCCACTGCATGGAGAACAAGCACCCAATGTATGCATCTTGGGGGAGACATCATATCTAAACCACAACACAGTGAGGGATAAACTCTACCTTCTCTGGAGTATCAGAACTCTAGATCTTCAACCTACAAACAAACATTCATCAGTCTTGAGTTATCCACTTAGAAATAATCTATTCCTTTGCAATGTACATCAGTCAGTCTTTTATCTATTATCATCTATCTATTCATGTGGGTTCATTTTTGCATATATAAAAGAGGCACACTGCTTATTTTTCCTGTAAGTATTTTATATTATATTGATGGAGTATTTTCTTGTTGCATATGAAATTCTTATTTATTTCATAGATGCAGAGTATTTCCTGGTAGGAATGCACTGGACATTACCTAACTGATGTTCTATACAAGAAAGTTAGCTTTTTCCCAGCATGACTCTATTAAAAATATATCGAATACCATTCTCTCTGTGTCACTTTCTCAATGTAAAGTACTCCATATTAAAATATTTAACTTAATGTCTCATATTCTATATCTTATTTCAGTGTGTATTTTATAATATGCTGTCATTCTATATTTATACACACGTTTTTATACACACTTTTATATTACATTAAAAAAATGCATACAAGGGGCTGGGGATTTAGCTCAGTGATTAGAGTGCTTGCCTTGCAAGCACAAGGGCCTGAGTTCGATCCCCAGCACCACAAAAAAAAAAAATGCATACATATGTGTATACAAGTGGTACTTGGATATATATATATATATATATATATATATATATATATAGAGAGAGAGAGAGAGAGAGAGAGAGAGAGAGAGTTAATTTTATGTATCAATCAATTTGACTAGTTATGGAATACATAAAGAGCTGATGAAATATTTTTTCTGGACTTGTCTGTGAGGTTATTTCCAGACTCAGAAAATAAAAAGATACGGTGTATTCTCAGCTGATTTAGGTTATGAGGAATCTGTTTTGTTGTTGTTGTTGTTTGTTTTTGGTTTTTTTCCTGTTTTTCTGACTTCCGCTCCTGGATTCTCCCTTATGTCTGAGATACGCTTTATTTTTTCTCTTGAGGACCTTGCTACTTTTGTTCTCCTGGTTCTTTCCTTGCCAGACTCTCTAGTTTCTGTACCCTCAAGTCAAATTTCTATTTTTCTCACTGTTACGTACATTAGTGAACAAAATGGGGAAGATCCAAGCTCAATGTCAGTGAGCATCATCCAATGAGTCAGGGGGCCAGACAGAATGCTCTCTGTCTTTGTCTCTCTCTCTCCCCTTGTCCTTGAATTGGACTCGCCTTCTTTTGTGCATTGGTTCCTTAAGGCCCTTTCGTCTCTAGAAATTATGCCTTGAGATCCTTGAGTTCTCCAGTTTTCATCCTGACACTGAGATTTTCCTCATTGGCTCTCCTAGATCTGAGGACTTCAGATTAGTAATAAGCTGTGACCTATGAATTTAAGAGTTTTACCTATTTTATCTTCCAGTAGGTTCAATGTTTTTTCTTTAAAGTTTAGATCTTTGATCCATTTTGGTTTTAGTTTAGTACATGGTGAGAGATATGGCTCCAGCTTCAGTCTTCTACAGATTGACAGCCTATTTTCCCAGTCGTTGACCAAACAGGCTATCTTTTCTTCAAGTTATGTGTTTAGAAGATCAAATAGCTACAAGTGGCATTTTTTTTTTTTTTAATGACTGTCTCTTCATAGCATAACTGAAAACCAGGTAATGTAATGCACCTTGCTATTACTGGACATAATTACTTTTGCTATTCTGAGTCTCTTCTGGTTCCATACAAATTTTAGGATTGTTTCCTCTAGTTCTGTGAGGAATGAGTTTGTAATTTTGATTGAGACCGCATTAAATCTGTATAACAGTTTTGGGAGTATGGCCTTGTTGATCATAATGATTCTCCCTCTTCAGGAACAGGGGATTGATTTCCTTATTAATATCCTTTTTCAGAGTACTGTACTTTTCTTTGTAGAAGTCTTTCACTTCCTTGGTAGGTTAATTTCTAGATGCTAAAGAGAATGGTATTGTTTTTATAATTTCTTTCTCATTGAGTTCATTATTGGTATACACAAATGCTATTGATTTATGTGTTTTGACTTTGTATTCATCTACATTCCTGAAACTGATTATGACTTCTAAGAGATTTTTGGTGGAATACTTTAGTTTTTTTTAAGTAGAGTGTTATGTGATGTTCAAACAATGATGCTTTGAATTCTTTCTTTTCTATATGTATCCTTTTTAGTACATTCTGTTGCCTGATTGCTCTGGCTAATGTTTCAAGTATTGTGTTGAATACAAGTGGTGATAGAGGGCATCCTTGTCTCATTCCTTATTTCAGAGGGCAAGCTTTCAGATTTTCTCCATTTAATACAATGTTGGCTGTTGGTTGGTTTGTGATAAACAGCTCAGCAGTGAAAGAGCTCAATAATAATAACTAATCTACACCTCTCAGTTATATCTCTAAAGTTAATGGCCTAAACTCTCCAGTTAAAAACACAGATGAGTAGATTGCCTCAAAAATCAGAATTCAACAGTCTGTTCCTGTTGAATTAGAACACATCTAATCCAAAAAACATACTCACAGACTAAAAAATAAGGAGTGGAAGATAATATTTAATGCACCAAGACCCCCAAAACAAGCAGGGGTAGCAATTTTAATCCATCAACAGGAACTTCAAGCTAAAACTGATCAGAAGAAATCTAGAACTAGTTAGTTACCACTGTGAAAAATTGTATTACAACAAATCAGGAAAGATCGCAGAAATGGACAAATTCCTAAACTAACTAAAGCTACAAAGCTAACCAAAGAAGACATGAAGATACTGAACAACCCAATAACAAGCAATGGAAAGACCTGATGGATTCAATGATTAATTTTACAAAAGCTTTAGGGAGGTTTTAGCACCAATATTCCTCAAAATCTTCAATGAAATTGAAAAGGATGTGGTTCTCCCAAAGCTGTTTCTGCAAGCCAGCATCATTATAATACCGAAATAAGACAAAGACCTAAATAAAAAAGAAAACTACAGATCAATCTTTTTAATGATTGTGGATGCAAAAATCCTTGATAAAATATAAGCAGATAGAATGCAATACATCATCTAAAATATCATACATCATGACTGAGTAGGTTTTACCTCACGATGTTGCAAGAATGGTTCAACATATGCAAATCAATAAATGTTATAAAAGGAAACAAGGACAAAACCCACATGATCATTTCCATAGATACAGAAAAGGCTTTTGAAAGAAACATAATACACCTTCATGATAAACTACCCTGAAGAAAACAGGTATAGAAGGACCATACCTGAATTTGATAAAAGCCTAGTGTTTTCATAGAACTAAAAAATAAATTCAAGACCATTATTACAACTGTAATGTCAAAGATATCAAATATGACTTGTTGATTGGACATCCTAGAAATGTTTTCAGACCGATTTCACACTTGGACTTTTTATTTTAGCAAAATACAAATTTATCTTTACCAACCCACAAATGTAAACACACCTTCACTCATTTGATTTGGGAAACAGCGACAACAGAAATCAATTCTCATGACATTTGGATTGCATTAATTTAATTTTTAAATTTAAGTGTTAAATTTCTAAAAGTTTTATTAGTGTTTCAGTTAAATAGAATCTGACAAATGTGCATTTTTCTAGAAAATTCACTAGCAAAATTAGAAAGATAGAATTTGTCAGGAAACATATTTCCTTAATAATAGAGAAAAATTGATAAAACATCTTAATTGACATTTTCTAAAATCCTCATCCCAAACATTAATCAACTTTCAGTTGAAAATATTTTTCAGTTTTTATTTTCACAACATGTGTCTTCCTTTTTTAGGCATTTACTCTTTTCTTTGTAATGAAATATTGAAATATACAAAATGACATATTTTCCTTCAGAAAGACCCCTTCAGTTTTAGAATGGGAAACCCCTGAAGAACTTGGGCAGGTTATATCCAATTTGGCCTTTTAACCTATTTACACTTAAGAAATTAAACCTTCAGTTTAAAAATAGATGTGAAAAACCTCCCGGAAATAGTGTCACAGTAATGGTCATCTCCTGTCCGCTGAGGAATGCTTATTGAATTGAGAGAAAAACAAAAAGACAAACATTAAATGTTCCCACAAATATCTTTGACTCAAATTTGATGAGACTTTTTTTTTAACACTGCCATATTGTACTCAATAAAAATAGATTTCTTAAAATGTAGTACATTTGCCGGTTTACTTGAGTTTTACATAAATGTGATCATGTGCATCTTCTTTGAAATGAATATTATAAAAAGGTCTTATAAAATAAATAAATGAATCTAATGCTTGAAAAGTAAAATGCGGTCAGAGGGAGGGGGAAAATGGGAAATGAAATGTTATGTGCATGTACCAATCACCTAGTGAATGCAATCACTGTGTAGTGCTACCATGTACTAATAAAAATCAAAAAAAAAAAAAAATTAAAGGTTCTAATTAACTAAAAGAAGCTAATGTATTGAGCTCCGAATTTGGATGCAAAATGTCATGGCAACCAATAGATGAATGCATGTACTTACTGTTTGTTAGGAAGAATTTGGGGAAAAAACCTCATTGAGGAAGAAAGGAAAATGGCAAATCTGAAATAGATAAAACTCAGAAGCTTCTACTAAGGATTTTTTTTTGGCATGAAGTTTATGATAAAAATATAGACTTTTTATTTCTGTTTCATTCTCATTAGATAAGTAATCATAATGACATATCTGATATACTTCTTACTTTCTTTGTCAGATGTGTTATTGCTACTTGCAAGAGATTTAGTATAAATCACTGTATATTATTTTAAAATTTTATTGATATGCACTTTGTATAGGTAGATTGTATAAGAAGAAATGTCATCTTATTCATACATGATTGATAATATACGACAACATAGTATGAATAAAAATTAATTTTTCAATCTCTCTCAGTTAAAAGATGTGAATAAATTAATCTATTGATAAATAAAAAATAAAAGGAATATGTTTAAAAGCATTTCTCATTTTAATGAAAATTTCAATGATAGTTCCTGGAGCAATTTTAAATAAAATATAACAACTTGCATTTTAATAGGAACAAGATTTGTTGTTTGATGAGTCCCTCAAGAAAGCAACTTTGGAGCATAGCACATTTTTGAATATAATATAATGATAGTCCTACTCTATATTAACCTCTACTTTAGTCAGCTAAATAATGTTGTATGTTTTTTGTATTCTACCCATTGAATAACAATTCCTTTTAACATGTAGAAATTTCCTATGATATTTTACATGAATATATGAACTTTTTGAAGGCATATTATATCGATGACAAACATGTTCCACCAAAACACCCTACCCCTTTTTGCTAACAATAATTATTTAAACTGAAAAAGTTATGTTTCAGGTTTTTATATATAAATATACACATATGTATGCATACGTGTGCATCTATTCACACTTAAGTGTGTATGTATATTTATATATGAGTATAATTACACAAAGATTTTTAAAGGTAAATGTCAAGTAAAAATTATCCTTTTATACTGTTAGAAAAATTAAGAATATATATATGAATATATAGAGATAGGAATATCTATATCTATATATTTACAGTAAAAATTTTTCCAGGTACACATTAAGAAAATTTCATACTTTAATACTGTTAGAAAAAATGGTAGTTCATAAATAACACGCAAAAAAAAGTGCTGTTTTCATCTCTCTATATACAGGTATTTAAATTATATTTTTTTTCTTTCCAGTTCTGCTAAAGAGTATTAATGCATTTGTTACCCCTATAAAAAGTATATCTGGGCAATAAAATGTATGTGAATATTCCAAAATTATCTACATAATTGACAATCATTTTTATCTTGACTTTTAAATCTAAGACTTTAAGAAATCATCATAAAATTGTTCCGGATATATGCAAATTTTATACTCAAAATATGTATGTGGAGAAAACATGCACTAAGTCTTTAAATGAAAAAGAAAATGGAACATATAAAATTTTTAAATGAAAACTAATCCAACTGAGTATTATTGCTTTTATTGAGCAGAACTGGTTCTTTCCTGTTGTAAATTGTCTGATATACTTTGATTTCATTTTATTTTTTGTGATTATATTTTAAATAATAGACTACTTTAAATTTTCAGAAAAATGAACAAAATGTATAGAATGTTCCCTTATGCCCCTTCTCCTTTCATCCAATTCCCTTTTCTTTTATCAACATCTTTCATTGGATGGCACATTTGTTACAAGGAGCAAGTGCGGATAGATTATTATTAACTAAAGTCCTAATTTATACTGTACATGTGATAGCTTTTGATGAATGTATGATGACATGTGTCCACCATCATGGTAGCATACAAACTATTTGAATTGTCCTAATTGTTCTCCACCTATGGATCTCTTTCTCCACCTGGGCTCTTACCAAGCACTGATCTTTTTTGGTTTGTTTGTTGTTTATTTTTCAAAAGTCCTTTGAAGAATAAATGAGCTAAATCAAAATTGTGAACACTCTTGCCAAAAATAAGACCCACAAAGTGAGGGAACCCTAAAAATTGGGTTACATAGTATTTTGTTTAAATAATATTTATATATTTTGGTTATTTTTGTCTGGGCATTGTAGCTTAAGATGAATTATTGGTTTGTGTGATACAAGACAACGATTCAGACAAAGTCAGATAAGGAAAATTCATATGTTTAACTAAGAGTTTTTTTTTTTTCTTTCCTGCTTTTTTCTCAAATGTCTTACTTTCTATGAGCTTTTGTCAATTCATATCTGTTTCCACGGCTATTCTGACTGTAGCTTGTACCTCTCCAGTTTTTGAACATTTTTAACAATTACTCCATTGTTGGTGGTTCTAACTTTCCTAAAATTCATTCCAACCAACTGAAGTCAGTAAATGGGCCGGTAATTAAAACTCATCTGCAGAGTAGAAAATGCAGCACGCTAGCTATGAATAATACCGCACATTACCATCTCAATATCACAAAGGCTGCCAAGTACAATCATCATTCATCTTTTTATAGCCTTTAGAGTTTTGTTTCTGCCAGTCATATAATTATAGTCATAAAGGACAGCTTTTTCAGACTGGATTTTTTCACTCAATAGGATGTACTTAAAGTCCCTCAATGTATTTTTGTGATGTAATAGTTTATTAATGAGTAAGTCATGTATATACCATAGATCATTCATTAAACATTCACCCACTGAAGGACAGCTTGAGTGTTTTTACATTTTGGCAATTATTAATGAAGCCTCTAAAATATTCACATGCATAAAATAAAATAAAATAAAATATTCACATGCAGGTTTTGTGTGGACATCTTTTCTACTCTTTTGGCTTAAATTCTAAGTTTACCCCAAAATTGTTGGTAATTTTGGTTTAGTTTTATAAGAAACTAAACTACTTTCCAGAAGAACAAATATCTTAACATCATTATTGTACCTTTTCTCTTTACTCTTTTTGTTTACCAAAATTCTTTCGTTCTATTTTCTCATTAATCTTAATCAATCACATACTTGTAAAGTCAAAATACTACTTTTCTACTGAGGTACATTGTTTTCCCTCACCACAGTGCTCTAACTCCTCATCAGTTTTTGGCAAATTTTTTTCCTAGTAATTAGGTATAATTCTAAAGAGTTTAATAAACCTTACCATAGTCCTTCCACAGAAGTGTGAAGTTTAATGGTATTTTAGTACTGATAAGTTATCCCCACAATATTTCTCCTTCTAAACCTGAGTGATACTGTGGGTGGTTAGAGGGTTCCATTGTGTTCAGACTTCAGTATACACAGCAGAGGTCCAAGACTAGTTGGACAATTTTGTTCTTTCTGCCTGGAAACTTGTAATACACACATACACACACACACTCATATATATATATCTGTATCTATATCTATATTTATCTATATCTATATCCATATACCTTATCTATAGTTTGGAAATTTTACTGGAATTAACCCTCTGTATTTGTTTTCTTATTAATTTACCTGAATAATGGTGATACATTTCAATCTGTAGATTCAGAACTTTCTTACCAAGGGAAATTTTTCTTCCATAAATATTTGAATAATTGATCCCCGTATTATACTTTCTTTTGTTAGATCTTTCTTTTTCAAACGTTTCCATCATAATTACATGTCTTTAGTGTTCTGCTTTGTGTTTTGAATTTTTTTGTCTTTCATTCCTATCATCGAGTCAAGCCTTGGAAGTGACATACCATCCATTTATTTACCTACTCAATTTTTTCTTTAAAATACATATATTTAATTTGCAGAAAGAATGATTTTATTAAAGATGAATTTCTTGTGTATTACATATGTGTATAGTCATTCATTCATTCCCAACTGCACAGTTGCACTTCATTTAGAATTAATTCTATTTTGATAGGAAAGAAAAAATATACATAGTGTAGCCGAACTGAAGAAATAAAAAGAGAAAAAAAATACTTTTGCCTTTCTTTTGATCAAGTAACTGAAAGATAACTGTACGCTAAGAAGACTCAACTGTAAACATTTTAATGTTCATTTTACTTTGGAATATTATCAACAGAGAACATACTTTTAGTGTTCGAGACAAAGTCTTGGGTTTCAAAGATGTAAAGTACTCTGTTCAGCAAGTATTAATTCAGAAATATTTGAGTATCTACAATACCAGGCTTTGTTTATTGATGGAGATGAAAGGAAAAACAGAACAGCAACTCTTTGGCCTGATATAAGTGAATTAATTAATCAACCTACAGCTAGAGACAAGTTTTATTTTCTGTTATTTTTATGATTTCACTTAAAACTTCCCCTTAGTTATTCATATGAACTATAAAATTTATTTTTTAAAATATTAAAATAAACATTTTAAATAACATACAAAAAGTCATGAACTATTTCATTTCTATAATTTTATGGTTAAGTGAGGCAAATATTTAGATATGATAATTGCTGAGAGTTAAACTGAGTTACAAAATCAGTGTGATGCATCTCATGAAGTTAAGGTAGTTATTTTTATCTTCATTTTTCTGTACTATTTCTAGGCATTTGTAGCTTGTCTAGATGCATAAACACTTAATATTAGACTACTGATTAAAGATAAAAATATATATTCTAACCATCAGAATTTTTAAATTCCATCAATTTCCTCTTATGAATCCTGAGTATAAACTTCTTGGATTTGGAGAATTCAAAATAATCCTTTTAAATCCTCAGTTCTGATACAAACTTTTTAATTATCTTGAAACATACGTATATGAATTCACAGCATACACTTAACAGGTGAGAAATATATTAGTAAATGCATCTAAGCAAAATAATGTCCAATGTTAAATATCTTATTTTCCTCTTGCTTTTATAAATGAGTCAAATAACACTCCCCCTGCTGAAACTTTCTGACAAAGTATATTATTTATTTGTCAAACTCTGAAGGTCAGAAGGACTCAAATAGATATTATTTTTTCAAACCATACATTAGCTACACAATATTTACATTTTTAAAATCAAAACTAGTGTTTCCATTAGGAAAAACAACACAATGATTCAACAAATAGGAATTTTTACTAATTTATTGCTAAATATTTACTAATTTATCACTAAATATTGTAGATACTCAAATATTTCTAAATTAATACTTACTGAACAGAGTACTTTACATCTTTCAAGCCCAAGACTTTGTCTCGAACTCTAAAAATATGTTCTCTGTTGATAATATTCCAAAGTAAAATAAGTCAGAGATGGTTTTGGAATAAAATTAGAATAATTTCTGCAACTTTTACAAACGAAGTTTAAGCTAATGAGTTAGAAAAGTTGTTATGGAAATACCTCTAATGATGCATTCATTTTTAGTGTCCTTTTATAAAAAATGCTACGTCTGTTGCTATGAATTTTAATTCAACAAGCACTATCCTTTTTTAGTTAACATAGCCACATTGATTTTTTATTCAAATGTCTCATCAGTAGTATGTATCATAAAGCAATCAACAAAGTATGACCAGAAAGAGAAAAGTCTGAAATTATAATTAAACATCTAAATTAAAATATGGTAGACGATATATAAATAAAATGGCTAAAATATAAATGTCATAGTACTGGAATTTAGATATTATCACACTGCATTAGTTACCTTTCTCTAGTCAATGGGTTGGAAGACAGTAGATGTAATACACGACATTTACAAGTTACAACATTCACCCATAAGGCAAATGCAAGAAGAGTGCTGAATGTCTATCTATGCCCTGGAGACCCAAAAGACCCAGTCAAGGGCTGGGAGCCCACAGCATTGTCCCATGTACGTCCATGTCTGCAAATGATGGCTGAAGAAATCTATACTGGAACCAGGATATAATACTCACAGCAGAGATGAAGACCAGAGCTCCCCAGAAGCAACAGCAGCCATCCTCAATGACAGCAAGGCCCCGAGCTCCCTCTGCAATGAGAACAGCCAAGTCCCCTTCAGGAGAAGCAGCCACAGCAGAGCTTCTCCTGGGAAACAGCCTGCAGCTGTCTTCTGCTCCTGTTCTCCCTTATGTTGCTTCGGCAACAATCCTCAGGTGGATCCTCTATGCCCAGAACCCACCAACTCAGCCCAGCTGGGCCTTCTGGCTCAAGTTGACCATAAAATAAGTCTGCCACACACACTAAAGATAATGAATCTCTTTTTTGGTGCAAGATTTTAAAAATGTATTAAGTTGCTGGGTTTTTTTAATATACAGAAATTCTCAATAGCATGAGATGTACAGAATAATGTAAATTGAATACATTTAATGAGATCAAACAATATTCACATATACAGAACCCTACATTAGGCACTGTGAAAATATGAAAGGAAATTAAAGAATATGAGCTACAAGTAGCTTACATATTAGCTGTCAAATCACCAATAGTCATAATCATATACAAATCATTCTAAAAATAAAAAAATTAACAAAACTTTTTGATCAAATGTCACTTGATCAAACACTTGAAGCCACCAGGGCTAGCATCAGTTATTTCTTTCCTTATTACCAGTTATCTAGATAGATTAATTAACAACCTCTTTGAATCTGAGGTTCCTCTCTGCAATACTGACATAAAAATGCCCAAGTAGTAAGTTGTTTTGATTACACAATAAAATGATGAAGCTGCACAAGAAAATAGACACTCAAATAAAGCAGCGATTCTTACTATATAGACCAATGTAAAATATTTTATGAAGACTGAATTCCTAGGTGCATAGCAAACAATTCATCCATTTGAGAACATGACTTTGGAAAGATTAGTATACATTCAGAACACTGTAAGATCCTGATGACTACTGAAGTTTCAAAATCATAATTGGATATATGTCACAAATCTGCACAGTAATATTGAATTATTTTTCTGTAATTGTGAGAGTACATACTTGGGGGTTCATATAATTTGTTGCCTCAGTATGATGTTTGGGGAATATCTCATTATTCTCTTCTTTGTTTCATCTTTAATGAGTCTACACAAGTGATATTTTAAGAGTTACATTTATTTTTAATCTCTGTGACTCAAATACTGGCCTAGAAGAAGCCATTTCATTATAACCAAAAGCTCAGTGTATTATTAAGCTTTCCATTTCTGGGACAAAAGAGCTGGCCTACAAAAGGGCAAAAAGTTTTATTCTGGCACATGATTTCATTGGTTTCAGTGCGCGGTTAGTTCTCTCCAAGGTGAAACACCCTGGTGGAAGAACATGATGGAGGACAGCTGTTGAATTCCTGGCAGCCAGGCAGTAGATGAAGAAGAAACTCGGTGGGGGGTGGGGAGAAGACAGAGAGAGACAGAGAGAGAGACACACACGCACGCTTGGCATGAGAGACGCATCCCTTCCAGGGATCCACATGCTAATAGCCCTTCCGGCTGGCACCCATCGGGTTTGGTTGCTTTCCAAAAGCCCCCACATCTACACAGGAGACTTTTAGGGACATTTTAGATCCAAACCATAACACCCGGGATTTCTCCAAAATGTTCTCCAAAACTTTAGTTGACCAACTCCCTGCTAAAACGAATAAAATCTCACTGCAATCTCAATATAAAGCCTCAGAATCACATGAGAAACTAAATTTTCTTTACCTTTAAAAGTATTTTTAGTTCACTTTTTAGATTATGACTTTGGTATGCTTACATCATGTACATTATGGAGGCTTTATTCATTTTTTGCAGTCTTGCTGATAGGTCTCTGGATATTCTGAGTCCAGAAAATTTATCTACTGATTTTTATGGCCTAAGGACTTACAGTAGGCTTGAAAATGTCCATAGACAGGCTAATTAAAATATTAATCAATATTATATTTTTCTCTAATAATACATCCTCATTTACCTTTATTTTTTAGAATTTTATTAAAATTTATCCAAAATTACACAAACTTATATGCCATTACACAAGCTTACAGACCACAATTAATTGTGCCTTTTGCTTATGACAGTGAGCAATGTAAACAATCACCTACATACAGGAGTAAGTCACAACTATATAAAATTACTATAGTACCCAGTGTACGTGTCACTGATTTAAGTTTGGGAATCCAGAGGAATAATGATATCTCATTTAAATTTTTGATTTAAATCTGTCAAGAACTTTCAAATTCGGTATCTATTTTATTAATGTGCATAAATATATATATATATATATATATATAATTGAGGTTGTAGGATAGAAAACCTTAAACAAAATATATTATTTTTCATAGTAAGACAATTGAAGTCAGACATGTAGTTGCTCCCATGAGGATTTTTTTCCAGAAAATTTTACACTTAGATGAGTCCATTGGATGAATTCCTTGCTAATAGAATGAAGAAGTATTGTGGGCTTCATTCAGGACTGGGGCTATTGATATTCCACAAAATTCTACATGAGTTCTTCCTTCTTTACAGTGGAAAATGAATTAACCTGTGAAACACGCATGTAAAGTCAGGACCTTTGGAGAAGGCACAACAATCAGGATAAAACAAGTTGCCAGGATGACCACATGACACAATCCAGAACTGTCAACCAATAAATCCGTAAGCAAGTTTGGAACTGTTGTATCTAAATTTAACTAAATTTAACTCATGATAACTATTAACTGCAGTTTGCTCATACCTGGAAGAAAACAAATATAACCTTCTTAGCAATTTCATAACATGTTGGGTATCTATATAATGGGTCTGGGCATAATTTCATGAAAGAAAATTTATAATTATAGCAAAAAACGACTTTTTTATTTCTCATAGGGAAGACTATATATTTAGATTCAGTTCAGAAATAAATAAATTTTGCTTAGCTAAATATAAATTATTCACTCCATTGTAGCATGTATATCATAAGGATAATTTTCTTGTAGGCACTGGACTCTATTTAAAGATTCAGTGAGTAATATTAAATAAAAACTAGCTAAATGTGATAAAACTTCTTTTTATCACCTACATTGATTCTTATGTTGTCATAAAAACATTTTATGCAATATTTGATATGTAAAATACATTTTCATATTCTAATACCCTCATTAATAACATAATTTGAATTGAAAAATGGGCCGAGGAGAATAAGGGGCTGTCCAACGACAACCTTGCACTCATTTCTGGATCCCATGAATGTTTCCTTATATGGCAAAAATGACTTTCTGGACATAATCAAACGTAAGCTCCTGAGAAAGGAAAATAAGTCTGTATTAACCTAGGTGGGTCCTAAACACAGTTGCATGTATCCTTGATGAGAAAAAATGGAGATTTAATATACAGAACTGGAGAAAATCATGTGACGACAGAGCAGAGATTATAGTGTTGCAGCCACAAGCCAAGGAACAGTTCTTCCCAGAGCACTGGGAGAGATGTGTCCTGCTCACGCCTTTATCTTAACTGAATGAAACTGATTGCTGATCTCTTGCTTCTAATACTATAAGGTGATAAATATATTTATATATTATCTGTATTTTATACTACGTCTTTAACAAAACTGATATGCAAATGCTGATTACAGTTGTAAATTTAGGGAGAAAATACCCACAAATTTAGACCAGCAAAAATTAATTTTACAAGTTTTATATATATATATATGTTCATAAGTTATATGTTCAAAGTTTTGCATACATATGTGTTCATAAATTATATGTTCAAAGTTATATATATATATGGTCAAAAGTTATATATATATATTCATAATCATCCCATAACTTGGAATAATCTTCATATGAGAAATACTAAGCATCATCCTAATTTCTTGTAAAATGCAGTAATTTTATTTTTTAGTTTTTTAATTTTATTTATTTATTTATTTTTTTGTGGTGCCGGAGATCGAACTCAGGCCCTTGTGCTTACAAGGCAAGCACTCTAATCACTGAGCTAAATCCCCAGCCCCCAAAATGCAGTAATTTTATGATACTGAGAATACTCTGGACATTGTCATGACCGAATGCAAGGAAAGTGTTACCTAGGAATATAGCAAGGACTCCAAATTGATTTGCTCAATATAGTAAATATTTAATAAAATTTACAATAGGAGGTGTCTTGCTTCTATTTAAATATCAGCCTAAGGCACCTGCTTAAACAAATGTACTGGAAACTGTAGAGAGATTAATTGGGTTTTCTTTCCAAGTTAACAAACTTTTTTAATTCTACTTTGGCACTGAAATGAGTCGTGACCGTTAGAGAGCTGTATTTGAATGCAGTGTTTCAGTCCAGCATCTGTTTACTGAGGAAGTTTGTAAATAAAATATCCTGCTCCATGTGAAATTTCTTTTATTGTTCCCCATATTTTAAGCAATAAACTTGTTAGTATAAAATACTTCTGAAATATCCATCTGTAAAGCACTACGCAGAGATTAAAAATAAAATGATTATAAATGTGGTATTGGGGGAAATAGTCTATAATCATAGGATACTCACTTCAAGAAATAAATTACCACAAAGGCCCTTTCTCATAACCAAACCTATACATTTCCCAGAGGAGCTATTCTGTTGATTTCAACTGTAAGCATATAATGCCGCTATCTCTAAATACACAAATTTAAAACTATGTGTGAATTCTATTTGTTTTCAGGCTTTATATCGACTCAATCATGATGCATATGTTCTCATTTGATATTATTTGAAATTAATACATATTGCCAATAACTTTGTTTCATTTGTTTTATTGGTAGTATTTTATTGCCTTATGTACTCTGCCATAATTTGTCAATTGTAGCATCTGTTTAAAATTTGTACCAAATTTTGGCAATAATAAACAATGCATCTATGAAAATAGCCACATTTGAATCCTGACACTTGTATAAGGTTTTTTCTGGTTGCACCTTAAGAGCAGAATTACTGATTTGTGAAATTTGTGGCTCTTTACTTTTAGGAACAATGTCCAATAGTTTTCTGAAGTTTTTGAACTAATGATACAAGATAAATATAAGGGTTATTAGGACCCCACCAGTCCAATGTTTAAGATTTTCAGAATTAAATTTTTTTATCAATACATAGGAATATATCTTACTGTGACTGAGTAACCTTTTCTATTACAATTGACATGCTTTCTAGAGTTCTCTTGGGTATTGGACTTATTTGAGATACGATATACCTACTAAATTATTTTGCCCTTGATGATACGATGTTTGTGTTTTCCCTCTTTACTACATCTTGTTAACAACTTACAAAGTTAAATATATACATTTATAATTTTGTATTTTACCTTTCATTTTCATTGTAGTGTGGTTTGACTAACAAAATCTTTAATAATGTAATTGAATTTATTTCAGTGCTTATAATTCATTTTAGTCTGTTCTCTATTGCTGTAGCAGAAAATCTGATTGGGCTAAATTATGATGGAGAGATGTTTATGTTTGTTCACAGTTCTACAGCCTGGAGTTCCCCAGACTGAGTGGCTGTATTAGGTAGGGCCTGGTGCTACTTCACATGACAAGTTACAAGGTGCAAGTGGGTGCATGCAGAAGGGTCAAAACATGAGGGATGCTTTGTGCTAAACTAAACCTGATTTCAGTGTAACTAATCCAGTCCTACAAAAATGAAAACTCTCTCACACTGTGTGATGGTTGATTGATTTTGTCAATTTAAATAAGAGAACTCAACTAAATTGGCTTATCCTTTCCATACCCTGAGTGTGGAAGACCCACTTTGGGGAAGTTTGTCACCGGATAGTATAAAGGGGAAATGGAGAAGGACCGATCTGCTTCGGTTTCTACAGAGGCGCTCCAGGCTTCGCCCACACCTTGGACGTCATCTCCTGGCTTCCGGCTCAGAGTCTTCAGCTCCTGGCACAAACCCTCAGGCTTCTAGCATAGACTCTTCAGCCTTCCATCGCAGACACATGGGCTGGCTGGTGCAGACTCGCCTGGGACACAGCTGTGAGCTCCAGGCCTTAGACTGGATCTTTCAGATCTCCAGTGTGCAGATAGATAGACCCTCTGCCTCTTTCACATCCGACTCTGTGGGCAGCCATCATAAACTAATCTGTAAATTCTTATATATTTGTATATCTTGTATTATCTCTGTTTCTCTAGTAAATACTGACTGATACATACTGTGAGAGGACAGCAATCTATCCATAAGTGCAAAGCCCCTACGACCCAAGCTAGCCTCACCGCCTGATACTGCCACATTAGGACCAGCGCAAGGGCACTGGGCACTCATTCAATCACAGCAATGTCTTGGTCAATACACACTTCTCTATAGTGGAATTTGCTTAACATGTGCATTTTATTCTAAAATTGAATAGTTTTCCTTTTATATTCTCTTATCTATTTGTGTGTTCTTTGATTCAGCTTTATATTACTCTATATAGACTCGCAATTTTCCCAACACTATTATTGTTTTTAAAAGACAAAAAGAATGAACTTCTCTCTCTTTATATTGGCATATATGTATTTGTGGGCTTTCTGATGTATTTCTTTCCAATTATCTGTATATTGATTAGTGCAAAGTAAGTCCCATGTTTTTCTTCTTATCTACGTAGTTTAATTAATCTTCTTTTGCACTTTCACATCAAATTCTCTATCTCTCTCTCTCTCACACACACATAAACACATACACAAAAAACATATGGTACTACTTTAATTTAAATGGCACAAAGACAATTTGAAAACATGTGACTTTTGTATTATATTGAATTCTTGCAGTCCATGAATGTGATTATGAGTATGGAGCAGTTCTTCATTTATGGTGTCTTCTTTAATATCTTAGGAAATTATGTAATACTTTTTATTAAGTTTCTAAAATTGATTGTTAAAAAAATTATCATTAGTCACTTTATAATTTTATGTTATTTCTTATTTGTTTCGGAATCTAGATACAAAAATGAATTTTATTAATAATGCAATCATATTAGCTTTGTCTAACTTATGCTTAATTTATATGTAAATCATTTTGAATTTTATATACATTTATATAGATATTGATCATCATATTAGCCAGTAATAAAGGCTTTCTTTTTCACCTTTAATTCTGACACTGTATTACATTTCTATTTTAGAAATCATGTTAGCAAGCATTAATG